>APFE030269539.1:0-28037 GCA_000404065.3 Pinus taeda | reverse complement strand
TATTGGGTGTATGGTTAAGACATTCTATAATGTGAAAATTATTCATTTGAAATTTTATAGATTAAGTTATGTTAAGAGCCAGTGTGACCAAGCAAGGTGCAATTTTAAAGTGATTTTGATGACTTAAATGCCCTTGAATCATAGTTTCTCAAATGAAATATTAAATGTGTAATCATCTCATGACTCACAACTTAAGAAACAAAAAATTATGAATCTTTACTTTCATTTCCAATCAATTTAATGATAAAACTTTATCTTTTATATTCATATAATAAAAAATATACTTAAAATTTATCATACCTTCACAACTATTCAAAAAATAAAATATCTCAATTTATAATATAATTTTCAAATTCCAAAAATTATAGTGATATATTTTTTTATAACTTAATCCATATTGTAAATTAATTTTAACAAATTGTATTTTAAGCAAAAGTAATCAAACCATCTATGATCAAATTTAATTACAAACACACTAATATAATTAGCATTAATTAATTGATATTTTAAATATTCGTTATTGCATAAATCGATTACAAACACACAAACACACTAACTTGATTGTAATTAATTAATTAAGATTTTCAATATTCACGGAAACCATTTAAACATATCATACATTTAACTCATTCTAAATTACCAAACTCAACTTATTTTAATAAATTGATAAAAAATATTATAAATAAAAAATTTAATTTACAAATTTCTTGGTTGACACTAATTTTAATGATGATTCAATAAAATTAAAACAATAATTTATTACTATTTAAAATTTATTAGCTAATTAATTATTATCACTTTTATTATATTTATTCTATTATAAAGTAATATGCAATTATGCAATTTAGTCATGAGATATTATTAAAATTTTTAGAAACTCACAAACACATTTTATTAAACAAAAAATTGTGATCAATCAAAAAAAGCTATTTTTCTAAACATTATGAATCACAGAAGATTAAGTTTAGAAATAACTGTGAAATTTTATTAATCGAAATATGTTGCCAAAGCTTATAATAAATTGACATCTAAAAAAACTGTAGCTTTGGTATGTTCTATAGTAATTTGGACAAAAACAAGAGCCTCGAGTGAAAAATAAATTAAGATCTATGTATTCCAAAAGCTTCTAATAATATAAATTCTATAATAGACACGAGAAAAATTACATATTATATATAACATTTATTTTGTTGAATTGAGGCTTCTGTGATCCATATTAGGTTAAGAGAGATTTTTGGGCGTAAATTACAAGATAATTCATTTGTCTACATGTTTCGAACCAACAAGTGTGGTTCATCGACAAGTTGAATGAGCAGATCCACCTTTGCATGTTAAATAGATAGAGCAAGATAATTCATTTGTCTACATGTTTCGAACCAACAAGTGTGGTTCATGGACAAGTTGAATGAGCAGATCCGCCTTTGCATGTTAAATAGATAGAGCAGAAACTCCAACTGCTAGATTGACAACGGTTAGATTTGACTAGACCTTTATTTAATTAAAAATTAACATGGTTAGTTAAATTATTATTAAAACAAGAGTAAATGTACCCTTTTTTAACCATTAAAAATAATTAATTAATATTAACAATTGTTATAATCTAAAAAAGTAAAGTAATTAATAAAAATATAAAAAAATACATAAATAATAAAGTCCAAAGGACTGTTTCCAATCCAATAAATATTAAATAATTATAAATAATCAATTTTAAATAATGCTAAAATATAAGAAATTAAGGCGATAGAGTATTAAATTATATATATAATCATATCTATATATATATATATTATATATATATATATATATATATATTATTATATATATATATATAAATAATTAATAAGTATTAAGTGTTGTTTTTGTTTTTTAATTTTTTTTTATTTTTATTTTATTTTATTTTATTTTTATTTTTTTTCCTCAGTAAAACTAATTCTATTAATAAAGAGGAAAAATATTTACAATGTGACCGAAGTCGTTACACTGCTGTGATAAGCAGAGTTTCCAGGACAAAACAGGTTAACAAAACCAGAGCATAACCCATGCAGGGGATCTTCATAGTGGACAAAAACTTCACAGAAAACATAAGAAATCGAGAGTAGCGTTAACATGGTAAAATTGCCCAATGATAGCCATGGATTAACCCACAAAACTATCATCAACATGAGCTTACTAATCATCCTGTGGTTCTTCCACCACCTGACACCATCTGAATTCTGGCTCACCCATAGTTGGAGCAGCTACCTGATCAGAGGGACCAGGATCGACAGGCAACATCTCCGCATCTTGAGTACTGCAACCCGGATCGTTCTGAACATGCTGTGGTGCCATACCAATACCAAGCTGAATCGAAGGAGTAGGACGAGAGATTTACCCAGAGCCACCTGGATGAGAGTCTGAGCCCTCCATCTGAGTGGTCTCACAGAAAACCACAGTTAGGTGAGCCGTTATCTGAGGCCAATGCAGGGAATTATTAAAGGAGAATATTGCAAATCCGATCGAGGATGGAGGCCCACGGTAGCGAGTGGAAGCACAACGTCGCCCTCTCCCACTTCGAGTGCCTTGGTAACGACCAGTGAACAATTCACTGGAGGGGGCGGGCAAATCCGAAGATGAGCCTTCTGGAGCGCATCGGGGTTGACCTCTATAGCATCCCATTCATTGACGAAGTTGAGCCATCTTTGAGGGATCAGTGTAACGGATGTGGATAGGTTGAGCAATTGACATGGGACAAAGACAGTGGCGTGCAGAGCTACAAAGACACAGAGACCCGGGAAAGATCCTACGAAGTCCTATCGCCAGCGGGAGCCAATTAAGCATAGGGCGGAAAATTCCAGAGTGAGAATGAGCAATCAATGAACTATTAGGACCAATCTTCCACCCCCCTGTAATAGAGACCAGGCTTAAGACCAGACGCTCGAACGAAGGGACATAGGCTGAGAGGAAACTACACAGAGACCACCTGCGAAAACTAAAGGTAAGAATAGAGACCCAGAGATGATAAACATACACGAAAACCGCCCAACCATGATCCAAGACCCCCTAGAGGAGAGGGAGGTACAACAAGAGCTGCTTCTGGGGCCAAGAAACTGTAGAGAGAGCAGAAGATTGAGCTGAAGCAAGGGGATGAGCCCAAAGAGACAACTCGCAAGACATCACCGCAAACTCAGAGCAACGCCTCTTCTTATACTTGCTCGAACTATCTCGAAAAACCGCTTCCATGGCTACTGCATTGATGATCACCATCATCTCTTGCAGGTTGTAGCGTGCGAGGGGAGGAGTTGTTGCAGAGAATAAGGTGAATGAGCCTGGGCCACCTAAAGGGTGGCTGCTATAATCTGTCTTGCGCGCATGCTGATCTCTTACCCAACTGCCAATATTTAACGCGGTGTACTTGGTGGGCAGGTGTCGAGCTGCCTCGCTCCACTCCAATCTTTTCATATTGATTTCGGCCTCAGTCACCTGCATCCACGGAAGTAAATAGTAAGTTATTCAAGTTATTAAAACTAAATATTTAGAGTAGTTAGTTATAAAAATATTAGGGTAATAGTAAGTTATAATATTATTTACATTTGTAATATTAAAAATAAATTAACAAATTAAATTTTAATTCAATCGTTGTTTATAAAAGCTAGTTAAATATAATATTAGAGTAAATTAAGGGCTAGATAGAAAATTTTTAATATTTAAAAATTAAAGGTTAAAATAAACAAAGATTAATTTTCAGCTTATTTTCTTTAAAAAAAAAGGGGGGCAACTACAAAAACTTAGACTAAAAAACCTCAAGGAACAAAGGCCCCAAGAAAAAGGAAACGAGGGGCAAAAAATCCTAAAAGACAACCGGAAAATCAAATCAAAGGGAAGGGAAGGCAGGAAGACCATGACTAGGAGGAGAGGGTTGGGACCCAACAACTATTGATCTTCCAGCTATCCTCTCTATTGAGATTGTTTGGCCTTTTTTCGATCTGAAGCGCTTCCCTAAATTTCCGGTGATGGAACTGGGACATTCTAGCAATCACACTAGCCTCCTCGATGCAGACGTGATGATTGGTTTTCTCCACATGCTCTGCTAAATCAGAACACTTGGCTCTTCTATGCTTAAGATCAGCTCTGTGCTCACTAATCCTTTGATTGCGAGGATTCTTAAGAAGCATAATGTCCCCTCGACCTTTAGACCTCTCAATACCATTCGTAGGTCCCTCAGATCGGTGAAAGCTCCTATCGACTCCAAGGACATGAAAGGGGTTTATATTATTCCTTGTTCATGTGGCACTCCCTATATTGGTGAGACTGGGCTCTCCATTAATGAAAGGATTAGTGAGCACACAACTGATCTTAAGCATAGAAGAGCCAAGTCTTTTGCTTTAGCAGAGCATGTGGAGAAAACCAATCATCGCGTCTGCATCGAAGAGGCTAGTGTGATTGCTAGAGTGTCCCAGTTCCATGACCGGAAATTTAGGGAAACGCTTGAGATTGAAAAATGGCCAAACAATCTCAATAGAGAGGATGGCTGGAAGATCAGTAGTTGTTGGGTCCCAACCCTCTCCTTCTAGTCATGGTCTTCCTGCCTTCCCTTCCCTTTGTTTTGATTTTCCAGTTGTCTTTTAGGATTTTTTGCCCCTCGTTTCCTATTTCTTGGGGCCTTTGTTTATTGATGTTCTTTAGTCTGAGGTTTTGCAGTTGCCCCCATTTTTTTTTTTAAGAAAATAAGCTTAAAATTAATCTTTGTTTATTTTATCCTTTAATTTTTAAATATTAAAAATTTGCTTTCTAGCCCTTAATTTACTCTAATATTATTTTAACTAGCTTTTATAAACAACGATTGAATTAAAATTGAATTTGTTAATTTACTTTTAATATTAAAAATGTAAATAATATTATAACTACTATTACCCTAATATTTTTATAATTAATTAAGATTTTAAATATTCAGTGAAACCATTTAAACCTATCATAAATTTAACTCATTCTAAATTACCAAACTCAACTTATTTTAATAAATTGATAAAAAAAATTATTTAAATAAAAAAAAAATTAATTACAAATTTCAATGTTTTTGAGACTAGTTTTTAATTATGGAATTTCAAATAAAATTTTTTAAAAAAATATATTTATTACTAATTTTAATTTAATATTTATTAATTATTAATTATTATCACTTTTATTATATTTATTGTATTATTAAAGTAATATTGCAATACTCAATGAGATACCGTTAAAATTTTTAGATATAACAACTTTGTTAATATTAATTAATTATATTTATAAGTGGTTAAAAAATGGTACATTTACTCTTGTTTTAATAATAATTTAACTAACCATGTTAATTTTTAATTAAATAAAGGTCTAGTCAAATCTAGCCATTGTCAATCTAGCTGTTGGAGTTTCCGCTCGATCTATTTAACATGCAAACCCGGATCTTCTCATTCAACTTGTCTTGACGATGAACCACACTTGCTGGTTCGAAAGACGTTGACAAATGAATTATCTTGTGATTTACGCTAGAAAATCTCTCTTAACATTTATTTTATCATGGATAAGGAACATCACTAACCCTCTAGAAATAATCTTAGCCTACTCCTCATATCGAGGCATTCAAGTAAGGAAGGACTTGGTCCATCTGTGAATGCTTTGGAGTGACAAAATGAATGGAGGGTGAGGAGCAAAAATTTGAGAATTATGTAGCTTTACCACTTCTAGTTGATTCTTAATCCAATCCAATTCATCCTTGAATTGATGTCGATGTTGAATCAATATATCCATTGTTATTGTGAGCTTAGTTGCTAGCTACTCAATTTAAATCTGTAGATGCCAAATGGAGTATCAAAGATCATATTAGAGACCAAGAGGGAGATTCCTCCCATACTATGAGGCATGGTATGCCATGGATTTATTGAAGAAAAACTGAAATAGAGTGAAATACCAGAGGAAGAAAAAGATGTCCAAACAGAGTTGTTTTGAGAGGGAATAGACACCCCGAACTATCATAGGTGATAAAAAATGTGAAAAAGACCCCATCATCATAAAAAACGTGGTCCTTTTCATGGAGCTAATATGAATTTGCTTTACTTGTCCTTCATAGCTAATGAGATCTACCAACCAAATCCATTTATTATAGCATTCATGTGTGCTAATATTACAACCCATGGAAACCATCGAGAGTAGGTATTATGCTAATTATCCACTTGCTTCATCCATCATATGACATCTCATGAAATTAATTTTATCATGGGATGGGATGTGTGTATATGTGAGAGTTAATATGTACGGAGCCCTATGAACATGAGACTGCTATATTGGGTAGAGAATTAGTGTTAGACTCGAGGTACCTGTGCACATGAAGGAAGTCCACAATCAAGAGGAGGAAACCCCCATCGAATATTCCTAAAGATTAATATTAGCTTAAGATATTGAGGGGTAGGGCATGTTATTAATTGTCGAATTAGGTTCTTTTAATTGCCAATGACTCGTCGAATGTCATGTTTTCTGGTGGTTTCTAGGTTCAATCCTTGAAGCAATGAACGTGATTTCACTTGCTTTCTAATGACTAGACCCAAAATCCAAGAAAATAAAGTATGCATTTTCCTCTAAGGCATAGAACTACCCACATCCCATCCCCCATTGCTGAAATTACCCCATAGTTCCAATTTGAGGCTCCATTTTAATGGAGGACATATGCTTCTTACTTCGTTAACCATATTTGAGAGTATTTATCAAAAAGTCGAAACTCCAAGGAGGATTATGACCATAGGAAAAGGGTTAGGAAATCATTGAATCAAGCTTTTTTTTGGAGGATCTAACAATTGCTTGTTAGAAAGTAAAAATTGTGATGTTGTGAGAAGTTTTTCTAATAATGACCTCGCTCTCAATGCTACTTCTATTAAATGACTTCGAAGATCATAAAAATCACTCTATTTCATTCCAACTAAACTTTCCAATGAAAGTATTTTTGAAGGGTAACCCATACCCACCCGGGAATTGAATTTTAAAAGAAAGAACTCAAGTAGAGCTTGGGCCAAGAATCAAAGAATTGGTTCACAAAGTAGGCCATTGAACTCGATAATAAAGACCATGAATGGAATTTTTCCATACTGATTTTGAAAAATCACATTTCAAAAAAGCTTTGTTGATGTTTCAGAGCAGAGGTGACACAATGCACAAATTGAAGGCCCTTGGATGCTCCTTCTGCTCATATTTTCTATGGTAAGAACCCTTTTCTAGGCTAAGGTCCAGTAAAAATTTTGACCTTTATAAAACCATCCAAGTTCTATATCTTTGAAAATATGATTAATTATGGAGAGATTCCATTGGGATAGCATTGGAATTTGTATTCTTTGTTAACTCAATAAACAATATTCCCCCACCTTGTGTAGTGTTGATCTAAAATGTGGCTAGGATCAAATCCTTTCAAATTTGAATGAAGAATTTCAATATTGGGTTTGAGGTGGTTAGGTTTGTTTCCTAGGCTCCAATCGAGCCATTCTCTAGTTCCTGACCAATTTGAAATGTCAAAGAGATTATTTCTACCATCATATGATAACCGTACTCTTAGTGGAAGGAAGTTTGGATTGTTACTTTAGGGGGTAAGGGTTCTGATTATATTATCATCCCAAAGGTTGATTTTATTACCATATTTAGCGGCCCAAGCGATGCCAAGCATATATTAGGAGGATTACTACCTATAAGAGTTTATATATTTGAGTGTCTCCCTTCATTCATGGGACTAGATCCAAGCAGTGAAGGCACTCTTCTTCAAAATAATTTTTTATGAATGACCTTTTCCACTCATCATAATTTCTTGAAAGAAGCCTTGAAAGTAACTTAGCACCAAATTCCATATTCATGAGGGAAGGATCTTTGACACAATACTCCTCCATGGATTTTTGGGGAATGAAATACAACCCAATTTACAAGATGATACCACTAGGTGTTAGATTTTCCACCTTACCACAAAAACATGTATATCTCTTTTGTTGTTACTTTTAAAAATAAAATATGAGCTAAGAAATCTGAAAATTGATAAAGGAGGAGAGTTGAGAGAACAAATTGAAGACTAGGTGACCAGTGAGATTTAGCCACTAAGCACCCAATTGACTGAATTTTTATTTCATCTTCTATAAGACATGAAACATGATTGGATGGAGGGAAGCTATAATAGAAGAGTCCCACCTAATAAAATCATTCCATCGGTAAAATGAGAGTGTAACATACCTATCTATAAACACCAAACCCACCTTAAAAAAATTATAATTAATTTAGATATTGTACTCACACGATATCCCCTTGTTTATATTTTAATATTTGACATAGTCTTGATCTCTATGCAATATTCTTTTACAATACTGGTGTACAAGTTTAATCCTTAATTTTTAACACAACATTTTCCTACTCTATTTCTGTTACATTTATAATTTCCCATATACTTTATAATTATGCTTTTCATTCAATGATTTTGCTGTTGATATGCTAAAATTATCTTTCCCCTCAAAATCCCTATAAATCCTTCTAATCTACCATAATTCATAACTTCATTATAACTATAAGTGTATCTAATTAGGATTATATAGTACTTACATTCCTCATTAAAATTAATAAAAAGACTCATTAGAAGATATATTCATTTTCAAGATTGTTCCCACAATTATATATATATAATTGATTTGTGTTTTAAAGCTATCTATATAATAAGCCTTACACTATGTTTGAGGGGAAATAAAGACTTATTATGTGGTTTTCCTGGTAAACATGGAATAATTTCGTTAAGCCTCGAGGATGGATCCACCTACATTCACATGGCCCAACATTGAAATATGTGAAACTTCAATTAACGACTAAGATAATTTTTGGGTTTAATCGATGGTATTCAATCTTTAAGGTTTTTTGTGGTTGTAATGACCTTCTTGTTCACCAAATTGTTTGGTCATTTGTTTTTGATTTTCTTTCAAAGAAAGCCTTCTAAGCGATTCCATTCTTTCACCATTAATGTTTACAGACAATTGATATTATTTTCTTTTGCCAGTCTATATTCGTTTCACTGTGGTGAAATTTGTTTTCGGCTTCGTTTGTTCGAACCGGTGAGATTCCATTCTTTCACCATTAATGTTTACAGACAATTGATATTATTTTCTTTTGCCAGTCTATATTCGTTTCACTGTGGTGAAATTTGTTTTCGGCTTCGTTTGTTCGAACCGGTGAGAGACAGAGCCATTCGAGGGTTTGTAGTTATATTTTTTTATGTATCTATTCTTCTTTGCTGATATATCTCCCAAACTGTTAACCTAACTGCTCATTTATCCTTCTTGGGTTTTTAGGTTAAATATTTCTCCATTTTTATTCTAAAACTCTTCAGGGTCTTGGTCTTTGGCAAAATTAATTTGATGGCTAGCAGAATGCATTTGTGGTTGCTCCATGTTTCTAGGTAATTTTCACCCTTCACTTTTCTCAATTACTATGCCTTTTATTTTGTTCATATTCAACAATTTTGACCCTCTTTTCCTTTATACGCAATTTTTTTACAGAGCTACAAAACACTTCTCACCTTCTTTTGATAAGTTTTCACTCTTGGGGAAGGGTTTTTGTTGTCGGCAAGGTGCCATGTCTCGCGAAGGTTTTTACTTTTGGCAGGTAAATTTTTTTAATTGCTTTAAGGGAAAATCCCTTAACATTTTTCTTGCAATTGTTTTCTTATACTTCGGTTGATTTTCTTTGAATTAGGGATTCTCACGTTGAAACCCTAACAAGCTAGGGTTTTATATAACCGTTGGTCGATCTTAGCATTATTCTTTTTCCACATCTATTTTTATAAATACTCTGTAAAATCCACTTTCCTTTATGTGATATTTTTCTTATCTTATATTTCAGAGTTTTCATCTTATTCAAGGTTTCTATTTTGGGTAACCCATTACCATATTTTTAATGGGTTTAACATTTGTTACAAGTAGAAATTAAGGGTTTTTCAAATGAGGTTTTTTTAGATATAACCTTTTTTATATTTAAAAAAAAAAATAGCCCCATAATATTTCCTTTAACAATAATTTCATTTAACTAACTTTTGGCTTACATTTTATTTGCTTGATAATTTACATGTATACTAAACCTAGTCAAATAATTTACAAATTCTTTCATTTACTCTGGAGATTGTTCAATTTATTTAATGAGTTTGGAATCCTCCCTACAAGTTGGATGCTCTTTGAACCTCTTGTTCATTCTTATGCATGTCGTTGAATCTCTCTTGTTGAAAATAAACACCCCAGATATATGCTTTAACTTACACTATGGAAAAATTTTCATATTATTACGCTAAGAGGCATTTATTTTTGGTTTAAGGATATAGTTCGCCAAGTGTATTATTAAAGAGGATTAAGTTTGAAATTGTTTAGTCCAGAATTGTTATTCTATGTAATCACTACAGTGAGGGGCATGACCTATAGATAATTTTACCAAATGGGTTGAAGCAACGCCTACATACAACAACATCAATGAAACAACTACATTATTTATTTTCAATCATGTCTTTGCCAGATTTGGTATGCTGAAGGCTATCATTACAGACCATGGAAAACATTTTTGAAACCACATGATGTCTGAACTTAGCACCAAGTTGGATCTTCAAGATGATAGCTCGAATCCCTATTACCCACATGCCAATGGGAAAGTAGAAGGCATTAACAAGGTTTTGAAAGCAATGTTGTGAGGGATTCATAAAACGACTTGGCACGTCATTCTTTTTCAACTTTGTCGGCATACCCCACATATGTCCAAATTGCAATTGGATTTACACCCTTTTTTTTGGTGTATGGTCTAGAAATACTCCTTTCCATCAAATGTAAGGTTCCATCTTTAAATCTTGTCATCACGATTCTTCCCTCAACTTGCACAAAATAAGGTTTTTTTTGCATCTACCACACTTAAATGAAATCTGGTGCAATGCCACAATGGCTAATGATGCCCAAACAAAACACACCAAAGCACAGTATGAAAAAAATGTTAAACCTCGTGCCTTCTCAAAATGTGACCTACACCTTTTGTATGATTAGGAAGCTGATAAGTGAGGGGTTGGGAAGCTCAAACCAATGTGGTTATGCTTGTATATAATCAAACGTGTACTTGTGAAAGGGGCTTATGAGCTCATTGATTTTGATGGAATCCCTTTGGCTCAAGCTAGAAATGGGTTGTACCTTAAAAAATACTATGCCTATATTACCTTTGCATAGTCATTGTGTACATATTGTATAGGTGTGTTAGTGTGTTTGCAATGTGTTTCCTTCAAAGTTTCCTACCATATTTGATAATCTTGAGCTACATTTGATTTGTAGATGTTTTTGTTCCCTCAACCATATGTTGGTTATGCTAATGATGCTATTCGTAGTACTTAGAACCTTTCCTCCACAACATGGGTTATTTATGCTCCAAATGGCGAGTTAGTGAGATTACAAGGGATTTGTATCAGTCATTAAACTAATAATATCGTTGAGTATAGCGCAGTGATAAAATTATTTTCTAAAGCTATTTCACATGGCATTTTCCATTAGATGGTCAAAATTGATTCACAACTCGTAGTACTACATCTAAACAATGTCTATTTAGTATGAAGTCCAACTATGTTATGTATGTTTTTAAGATTTCTCCTTCTAGAATGAAATTTTGATTACATTCAATATGAACATATTTCTAGAAGTCTAAACACATTAACTGATGCATTAGCCAATTATGTTTTAGACAAACATTTGCAACACATATAAATATTTCAATAAAATATCATACATTGGACAAGAAAAATAGAGAAAATAGGAAACATCGATAGATAACTATATATAGAGTTTGGTTTTACATAAACTGTGTCTGAGACACATATGGAGACAAAACCTATAATATCAAAATACATGAAGACAAAATATGGCTCTAAGGCATCCTGGTAGACCAGTCTCGATGATGATCGCAATAACACATAATCGTGCAACAACCTTGCACAACAACCGACTGATGTGATCTAGAACACCAATAATGTATCACTACAAATGCATAGGGATATCATTGACCCTAGTTTTTGGCACACTATGGGTCAAACCCTTAACATGACACTCAAACTCGGAAAAAGTATCAGTTATGTTGAGATCCTACATCTCCTCCTCTGCCCCTACAACAACACCAATAGGTGCAAGTTGCAACTCTCCCCGTTACTCAAGATATAAGGAGCCTACTAGTCATACTGGTCTAATATCGACATGTGAAAACTAATAATTAGTGTCTGATACATAAAAGAAAAAACAAATTGTAAAATCTCAAAAATAAAAAAAAGCATTCAAATTGAAATTGTTTTACCTATATCACCCCATTTCTTGCCTTCAGGTAAAACGACCTTTGGGTCTCCTCATAAATCAGCTCCGACATATGGATAATCCTTGATCATGATAAGTTGTACCTGCAACCATCGAAATAAAATAGGAGTGAAACTAATTGCAGATGTAACCCCTTCATGAGACATGAGATGTACCCATTTCCTCATCCGTGGAACTCTAGGACTTGGAAGCTTGAGCGAAATGCACTGAGGACAAAGTAGTGGTATCCTCACTAGAGAAAATGATATCGGAATAGAACCATATCCAAATTTCTTCAGCCGCCCATCCTTTGCTCTATTGGGTTGTTCCTTCAAATTTTCCAACACCCCTCACTCTAGTTAAACACAGTGGGTTCAATGCATTCCAATGCATATTGCATTTGGGACTTAGTAGCCAAATGCAAAGAGACACTGCCAACCAACTGAGCAATGATGAAAAGGATCATTGTGAGAGGTAGTTAAATCACATCCTTAATATCTATATTTATGTCCTTTGTTGGTTGAGAATGGGGTATACATTACACAACTATGTAGTCCTTGATAGTTTCACCAACCCTCCTCATGCCAGATGATGATATAGGAGCTCCTTTCTAAGAAAACCATTTCAAAAAATAGATATCTTCTACCTTTATTGTGAGAGTATGTGCTTCGATCCTGAAGCACTGTTCCTGAATATCCCATGCCATGACCAGATGTTCTAGTAACTCAAGTTGAGCTCCCATGACTAGAATCTAGAAAAATTTGAGTCCACAATTCCTTAAGGCTTGTATTGTTGTCAGGTCATTGGCAACATCCAAATCTTGAGACCCATGTTCCCTTTCTCTCCATCTTAGAACCATTTTTGCTCTAGTTAATATCTATAAAATCACAAGAAAAACACTTGGAATCAATAGTGTGAAAAAATTTGAGAGAAATATAGCTAAAAAATCTTAAAATTTTTATATTGCGCCCGTCACACCTTCCTTTCAAGGGATAGAATGACCCAACGCACTCTTCCTTCTTGGAAGGTGCATTGGTTCATGCTTCCTAGTGTGGATCAGGCATAACCAATGCACCTTTTGATACAAATAGGGTACGATGCACCTAGGGTGAAAATGTATGCCCTAAAATGCTAAGAACTCTCAAAAAATTACATGAAATGAAAAATGGAAACTGTGAAAAAGGATAAAATAGGACAGATCTCCTACCTAAAATTGATGACATTGGAAATGGTCCACCAGATTGGTTGAAATCACTTGCTAAAGTTTGAGGGTAAAATGTATTGATAGATCATTCACAAGAATGAAAACAGTAATTTTGTTTTTACTTTTTCCTATTAATAGTCAATTTAATTATTAATTTTTTATATTTTAATAATTTTGACCTAATTTTACCATATAGCATACACGTTTAATATTTTTTTGATGTTTTCACGAGGTTAAAGTCTAATTGAAGGATCATATATAAAATATAAGTTAAATGTAGGTCATTTTGATCAAAGAGAACACTTTTATCACCATTTTGGGCTCTATAAACTTACAAAAAAGGAACCCCATGGAGTCCTCTTTCATCTCTTTTAAGACTCCTGAAACATGAAATATCTTTGAGCACTTGAATTTCAAACTCGTTAAAGTAAATGAAAATATGTCTACCCAGTATAAGTTTAACTCTTTTTTGGACCGGGATAGACTATTTACGAAAAATGAATACTTTAGTTGAACATGATTACAAGGTTCTTCTTAATATCGTTTTCTGCCTTTTCAGATTCAAGAGGTTAAATTTATGAAAATGAACCTTTGGAGTTTTTTTTTTATCTCTTTTTCAAACTCTCTAAACATGAAAAAGAAGTCAAGTTACACATTTGTTGGACTCGTAAAATCATCAAACAATGTTAGACTCATCAAACATGATGAGACTGAACCACTCCTTCTCAAGGTTTGTTAAATATACTTAGAAAGATTCATCCAAAGGATGAACTTATAGATGAAGCATATGCTATCCTCCTCAAGGTTGTCAAAATTGAAGAGCTACTAACTAGAAATAGTTGGGGAAATTGGGAAAGAAGGTACTTAACCTATTAATGGAAGCAAGTCTCTCTTGAACATGACACTCTTTCAATTCATCTCCATGACTGTTGGGTTGGGAAATATGCTTTCCTCTTTGGTTAATAACACCATATTAAAAGCTTCCACGATCATTTTTGAGTCAATGTTGCCAACTCCATAAAGTGTCTTCGATATATTCAAGAGAACTACTGCAATTCTCTTAAGAATTGATTCATGCCCGTCGACCCTTAACCAATTTTGCATCAACATCATACTTTCTAAAATATTGATACCTATTTTATTTCATTGATGAGGGATACATCAAGGCCCTCCTACCATGGGTCGATTCGTGTCAATATTAATTCATTATCCAAGAATTTAACTTAGGATCTTCCTTCAATAACTTGGAGCTTTCATACATCAATGAAAAGTTTCCTCACTCTTAGCGATAGGTCCTCCTCATTGGCCTTCAACTAGAAGAATTTGTGTGGTGTTCGACTTCAACTCATTCAGTCAAACCACATTGATTGTACTATAGTACCTTGAGAGCCATTATCATTATCAGTGGTTTCTCTCACATCTGTTAGTGACTTTTATCATTGCTTGGTAATTAGATTGTGTTTACCATGTTCAACTCCAACTCATTTATTTGCATGGTTAGAGTCGTACTATCGAGTGACACGGTAGAAGACCCTAAATCTAGTTCAATCCATCGAGAGTGTGATCTCAGGATTCATACAAGATTACAAATTATGATGGCTATGATCATTGAGATAGTCATCCAAGTATTGTTCAACATTCTATCATCAGTGGATGAGACTTCTTAACCTTTGTACATGTATTATTGGCTTATATTCTGAGCATGGGTATGCCTCCCTCAACAATGATATGATAATGATAATATGTGTTGTAGCAAATGATGATCTCAACCAATTTGTTCTTGATCTGGACTTGTCACAAAGTAAATCACTTCATTCCTCAACCACTACTTCTGACTTTGTACTTTAGGGGGCAATATGTTACAGGTATATTTGTCAGATCCACTCAAAAATCTTGAAAACTAGATAAATCAACGTCCTTGAACACTTTGTCATTATCCCTTTGCAAATCCATAACCATCACCTTTCCAAAACATCTGAGTTTCTGCGTAAATTAGCTCAAAAGCATTACCTTTAGCCCTATTGTACCCTGCATGCCTATCCACCTACAATGGTTTCAAGTTTCATAACTAAGCACTTGCACTAATCAGAGTAGGTTGCTCTACTTTTCAAGAGCGATGGCCCTAGATTTTTGAGAAAATTAAAACATATTTTTGAATCTTCTCCTTCAAGAAGCTTCTAAGATGGTTTTAACCATTTAACATGGATAAAGATCTCAAATTCCTATCTGAACCTACTCTAGTTGTCTTATATCATATCCCTAGATATTATATTCCCTCATATGTGGATCCCACATCTAGATTGGTAAATCCTAAACTACCACTTTCACCCTATAACTTTATTGCCTCCCATAGAGTGAGGGTTGGATTTTGGAGATTACTAGTGTCCTCTTACTATTGTTATGAGCTTAAGGAATCATCATCCAATTATGCATTAGGGTTGAGCATGAAGGTTTGATTTGTTGCAAGGATTGCTTTTTTGTATTTATTAATACAAAAAACACTTTGTTTTACTATAGTTGTGTCATGTTGATCCCTATGTATTTCAATGCCATGTTTCCTCATTGATTAGAGACATTGGATTATACGATGTGGATATTGTAGTTCTCTTGCTTGTTTTAATCATTGTTGTAGGTTTCATTTATAGCACTTGGAGCTAGATTTGGAACTTATAAGCAAGGAGAAGAAGAGGACTTACTACAAATTTCGGGTAGGTCTCGTTTCCACATTCTAATCTCTCTAAGGAAACATCGATCTTTTTTCTCTTTGTCGTTCTAGATCAGACCACTAGATCGAGGTAGTTCATTTCTATCTACAGAAATGAATTTTCCACATAACAAAAGGTTATCAATTATTACCAACATAATCATCTATCATCAACATCCACTAGTGTCAATGTCATTAGAATATCAAGATTCACTCTCCTAGATTTATTGGTCCTCAAATCCTTTTGCCTCTACCTAGGTAAAGAATGTTGAGACCCTTAACTAGCAAGCACTCACCCACCCTTCCCAGTGAGTCCTCTAGGCAAAGGCCTCACTCAACCCCTTCTTGCTTGGTGATCAGGTCTACATTCTGAAAGGACATCACTCCACCCTTCCTAGTGTGTGATCATGGTCCAAGACCTCACTCCACCATTTTAGTGTGTGCTCACCCAATAGAGAATGTCCTCGGAAGTATTAACTCTATCCCAAGACAGATATTTCGAAAAATCAGCAACCAAATGATCAACCCCACAGTGACTCTGACTATTCCTTGTGCTTGACAGTGAAAGCCACTCCAAGCATTGCTTTGGAACTTGTCACCCTCTCTAGAACTGCACCACCCTCTACCACCTTAAGATATGTTGATCAACTCCTAGTTTTCCCCATAGAATCTCCTAGTGCTACCTATGAAGCCCTCCATATCCTCTGTGTTAGCCTCTACGACTTCCGCGTCAGCCCCTATGGCCCTCTGCATCCTCTTCGATGGCTCCTACGACCTCGACATCATCCCTCCTTGGACTTTGCTATCTCTCCCAACACTTTTCTGCCTCTCTGCTATGTATTCTTCAACCTTGGATCAAAATCCCTTGTTGAACTACCCCTCACTACAACTGATCTCTAACTCGATTTCCTCAATAAACCTAATCCTAGAAAATCCAATTCTTGATCTATCTTGGTGTATCTGCAACTGACCCTCAAGCCTCCTCTTATGCTTTTCCTGTTGATGATTCAATGACCGAGATTATGTCCCTAATCAAGGGCTAATATTAGATCTGGTTTGATCCTCATCACTTAGAAGTTTCTCACCCATTTTTTATTAATACACACTAATATTTTTATTTTCCTAAGTTTAGAGTGAGGAAGCCATTAAAAATATTAATTATTTTAATATCTCTTCATCCGAGTGGTATTTGTCCAAACGATTTATGGGTCTTGGAGATCTCATGTGCCTTAGACTCTCCACCAAATTTCATGGCTAGAGCACATCTGATGTTATGAAAAATCAACATTAAGAACACTTTTTCAATACTCTACCATATCATTCCATTACTCTATGACAATTAGGTAAGCCTCATTATTGATGTTGTCTTCCACATTCTTATGCATGATCCAATTCCTTCATTTAGTTCTTTTATAGTGTCCTAATTCTCTTTTTGATGTAATAAATATAGTTTACTTGTGGGAAAATTAGTTTGACCTTCATTATCTATATACCACAAGTCAGTTGGCTCTAACCAGTCAATATATCTAATGGGCTCCTCATACCCTAATACTAAGACATCATTGAGTATTATAATTAGATGTATTTGATGGTAATTAGATGTCCAACCAATGCATTTTTTTACTTATTTAATGTATATCTTAAATAAAATGTTGAATTCACACACCTTGACACTTAGAATAACCAGTTTTTTCAATTTTGTAGTATGTATCCATCATTTCGCTCAAGGAAATTTATGATCAGTTATTGAACCCTTTAAAACATGGATACAATGTCAGTGGACTAGCAATACAGAGCCACAACCTCCAGGCAACAAACACATTGCAATCTATGAGATTCACGCTTGCCTTCAAACCTCTAGGATCTTAGCTCTCAATCATCATTTAAGTCACTCCGCCCCCCTACACCAATGTGCATTGTTACTCATGTTTGGCTTTAATTCAAACCCCTACAATTCATTCTAGGATTGGCTTCTTTTCATGGTATCTCTAATCTCTCCAATATGGAATTTTGGTTCTCGCTTCTCTGTTCCCTTCTTTGGTTCAGTTTTTGTAGCAAGATTCCTCACTTCATCCTCCTAGTAATTCGAATTCTCTCCCCCTTCTCTTAGCCTGATAAGCTTAATCCCCTGTGAATCCCCGCTGGTATTACTCTATTGGTGCTATGTTTTTCCCTCCTGCACAGATGACCATTTTTCTCAGTGGGACCTAGTTTGGCGAACTGGGTTGTAGAAACCTTGTAGAAGAATTTTGATGGGGCTAGTAAAACTTTACTACTTTAGCATGGAACCTTACACACATATACCTTTCCAATGAAATAAGAATCATCTCAATTGCAGCATGTATGCAAAAATTATGTCAATTGGAAGATGACCTTCTGGTTTTGACCACCATAATTTGAGAGGATGACATTTCATCCCCTATTATTCATCGGAAAGGGGCTAACCACCTCAGCATGATGAATAATACTTTAGAAGACTCCATATTGGAACTCTAGTTAAGAGTTGAAGGGTTGAAACTTAACCACTAGTAGGCTATCAAGTTGTGTTATAATCGAGCCACTAGGAGAAAAAGGGGTTCCATTTTATGGGAGAGCATTTTTTTCCATAGATGAGTAGAGTAGACGAGAGCGGAGTAGAGAGAGGAGAGAGAAAATGGATATGGTTTATGCATTGTAGCATTCCATGCACCACAAGTCTCTCTCTTTGTATTTGGATCTATTTTCCATGTAGAGAAAAAGAGCAAAGAAACCTCACCTTCTAGTTGGGTTTCCTCCTAAAATGGTTTTTGAGGTTATGTCTTGTGTTAATTTGTGGTTCATGAGTTTTATTTCAATTTTCTCTATTTTCTGCATAATTATCATTTACATACATATGCAAAAAACAATAATTAACAGATCCAAGAATCTAAGGAGAAATAAATCCTCATAGTTTAGATTTTTATTTTTCTAATATATTTTAGAAGATTTATTGTGATGAATTGTCTAATGAGATATCCATGATAGTTTATAGATCAATGATGAAAATATAAAATATTGAAAACAAATTAAATATAATATAAAAGTATATTGAATTGTTAAACTTGGCCACTTAACCTCGAAAGACCTAGTATGTAATTCAACTAATAAACTTGGCAATTGAACTTCAATTAACTCAAATCTATGATCAAAAGGATACATGTGGGTCACTTCATTTTAAAATGATATCCCATTATGTCTAAATACTTCACTTTAATGGAGATTAAAGGACGTTGTAAACTTTGATATTAGGCTTTACATGAATATCACACACGTTAGCATCACATTATCAAATCTTATGCTCATTTGGCTCATGTTATTGTCACATTATCCAATCCCAGTCTCGTATTAGATCGAAAAGCTTGACTTCAATGGGCATTGAAGTGCATGCTATTTTTTCATGCGCAACAAAACACCTATCATCACATTACGAAGCACTAGGCTCATTTGTCTCATGTGCTATTATCACATTATCATGAGAAGTGAAGAGACCTTAAATGAATTTGGTGTTTCCTACTTCCATGATATGAGTGACATGGAATGTTTGTGAATTTGCATCCTTAGACTAGAGGAAGACAAGGGGAAGGAAGCAAAACTACAAGGATCAATTCGTAAAAGGACAACCAAATTGAGAATAAAGAAGACAAAGGTGAACACTTAAGGTGGAAGAAACATATCCACAAGGGTCACTTGGTAAAATGTTAACCAAATTTAGAAATATGGAGAGGCCTTGGTTGCTACTTAACATTTTTAGATATCTTGCAAGTGAAAATTGGCAAGCTTTCCCATGCTCAATGAGAATGTAGTGGGACATTAAATGAATTTGCAATTTCCCACTGAGTGTCATGGAATATTTGTAAACATTCATTATTGCACTCACCAAAAATATGAAATTATTGAGCAAAAACAAAAAGACCAAACACCAAATAAGACACAACAACAACACTATGTGAAATAAGAAGAAAAAGACAAGAAAGTGTTTCATAAAAAAACCAACAAAAATAACAAGTAAAAACACAAATTATAATATATATATATTATATATATATGAACAATTATACACAAAATAATCACATTTAAAATTTTAATGTATTTCAAATTCCAAATTAAACAAATTCCTATAAAATAAATAAATAAAACAAACATTAAATCTTAATTTTTTCCAAAAATAACATATATCATTAAACAAATTTCTTTTTTTCAATACTTTCCTTTTCTTTTCCCAAATGTAACTAACTAAAAAAATTACTATAAAAAATATGCAAACAAAATAATAAAACAATTATATAATAAAATAATTTACATCTAAAAATATTTTATAATTTAATATTTTATTTTTCTGCACTTTCATAAAAGATAATAAAATATAAAATATATGTAACATATAGCATTAAACAAATATTTTTTTTCCAATATTTTTTTACCTTTTCCTTTTTCGAATCTAACCCACTGAAAAATTACTATGAAAAATATTGGACAAAATAATAAAGCAATTATATAATAAAATAATTCTCATTAAAGTAGACGACACAAAATAAGTCTTGTTCTACAGTAGACAACACAAAATGAGTCTTGTTCTAGAAATATAGACAACATAAAATGAAAGACCACAGCACAGAAATTTGCAATCAATTTTACCAAAATTAAATCCATCCATTACTCACATTCCCTATCGTCCATTTAAAAATAAATTCGTCACTATATTCCATAGTTGAACATAGTATAATAAAGTAGTGCTATCTCTGCCATGGTTGAATATACTGTTACAATATTACTGAAATCTGTCTCTTAAATCACTGCATATTTACCATTACCTGGGCTCCAATTCAGTAATGGAATCAGTGGCGTTAGAAGCAGACGCAGACGCGGGAGTGAACCCATAACTGGTAGACTCGGTATTTGGGAAAACATGAGAACTCACAAATGCAGGCTTTGTGGGATCTGGGATCTCCATAACGGAATCGGTTGAGAGCATCGAAGTAACTGTCGACATTGGTGGACGAAGTGACGATTCGGCCTGTACACACAAAAGACCAACCTGAACGCATCTCACCGCTTGCTTTTCATCGCACGTTTCAATAATTGCTCCATCAATTATCCCCACAATGTTTCCTGCTTCATATGACTTCCATACCTGCATAATCACAGAGGCTTCGTCATTCTTATAAGATATATGCACAGTGGACAACACATCCTCAATATCGTCATGGGTATCCTTGATAGTTTTGCACATGAACTGAATAGCATGGTCTTAACTTAATTAAGGTAGATATGCTCAGCTGGGAATAAAAGGGAAATTGTATCTTACCCATCCCAAAAGAATCTGCATTTCAGGTGGCAAATTGTAATTAGTGTTCTTTCTTCCTGTGATAATTTCGAGGACAAGAACGCCAAAACTATAAACATCAGTTTTTACAGATACTTGCCCCAACATAGCATACTCTGGTGGCATATAACCGCTGCATATACAGAGTACAATGTCAAATATCATAAATTAACGCAAATATTTAGAAATAGGAAATGATAAGTTATTTGAAAAGGAAGCATAGTTGCAACCAAGATTGTCAATCCATCCCCAGATCATAAAAAAGCTTAATCAAGAATGCAAAACCCCAACTTTTCTTGAATATCATAAATTAAGGCAAAAATTTAGAAGTGGGAGATGATAAGTTATTTGAAAAGGAAGCATATTTGCAACCAAGATTGTAAATCCCCAAATCATAAAAACGCATAACCAAGAATGCAAAACCCCATTTTCCAACCAAAAAAAGGGTATAAATACAATTACAATATTGTCAATCCTATTGAAGTAAAATGAGCAGAGTAAAACATCTGCATTAACAGAGTAATGATGGTATTGAAATCTCACTACGTTCCGACAACTCTTGTGCTGATGTGAGTTTGGCCATCAGGAAAAAGTCTTGCTAAGCCGAAATCTGCTATCTTAGGGTTCAGTTCCTGGTCCAACAACACATTGCTTGCTTTAACATCCCGATGAATAATGCGCGGTCTCGAGTCCCGATGAAGATAAAGAAGCCCACGAGCTACTCCCATTATTATATTGTAGCGCTTTCCCCAATCAAGCTGGTTGCGTTTGTTTGGGTCTGTATCGGTGCATGACATTAATTAATTTGGCATAATCTGAATATCCTTGTTGAAACAGTGATAATTTTAATTTTCTGTCTACTTTCATAATAACATGGAAGCCACTTACCGAATAAGATTCGATCAAGGCTCTTATTGTCTAAGTATTCATAGACCAGCAATCTTTCTGATCCCTCTACGCAGCAGCCCAGTAGGCATACAAGATTTCGATGTTGAATTTCGGCTCCAAGTTTAACTTCATTTAAAAACTCTTTTCTTCCTTGCATAGATGTGAAGGACAGTTTTTTCACGGCTATTTCTTTTCCATCTGGTGTAGTTCCCTACACAAAAGATCGGTATAAAAGTTTGGTAAATTATTAAGCTTAATTGTCTTTCCCCAATATATTGTTTTCAAACTGCTAATCTACAGTCAATTGTGCGAAGAGGAGAGCCTGAATATCACTCTATTTTAAGATAGTAAATATCATTAATGGAAGCTTACTTAACCCAGCTTACCTTGTACACGGGGCCGAATCCTCCTTCTCCAAGCTTGTTCTGATTATCAAAATTTTTAGTGAAAGCTAGTAATATTTCCATAGTAAATATTATGTGTCTATTATTATTGAGGAGTACGAGTTCTTCACCTTCATCATCATCTGTATTACGAAAATATAAAAGATATATATAAAAGTGTATTATAAAAGATATATATAAAAGTGTATTGTGAAAATATAAGATATAAATATTAAATTATATTGAACATAATATACTTGTCTTATCTAAAGATCCATTATGCAATTCAACTATTAAAACCTCAAATAACTTAAATCTTCAATCAAGCCACTCACACATACACATCTAACGCCCGGTGTAATCATATATAAAGTGCCTGAGGACACTGGGCACGTTTTACCACTTTTGCGGGGAAGGAGGAAGGGGTACAAACAATTTGGAAGAAGTTATTGTATTATGGGGATATTATTATGTGTAAAATGGTTGGGTATTTAGATTTTAAAGATTAAGTTGGACTTAAGTATTGTTATAAAATGGGTACATAGATTTTTTCAATTTAATCCATACATTCTCACTGCATCGATGAGGGGCATCTTTATTTTGGATTCTGGAGCAGAGCTTTCATCAAATGACATACAAGCATGTGTACCATGAACAAAATGGGATTGCATACATGTTGTCAGAAAAGGAATTGCAGCAGAAATAAGTATAATTCACTTTTATGCAATGTTCCAAGGCTCAGGGAGGGGAGACACTGGTGCTGGGAGACACACAAGGGGGACCTGTGGGAGTACCCTCAAATTTTAGGGAAATTTAGGGGGAATAGGGGGACTTTGCTGTAATATATTTTTTTTTTCCTTTTTAATATATATATAATATATATATATATATATATATATATTTCAAATTCATATTCAATAATGAAAGCATAAATACAATGATACATACATAATTGAATTAAATAATGAAATACATTGATCCATACTCATCATCCTTACTAATACAAACATGATTCATCCATAGACCACGAGATTCAATAATGAAATACTCCAATCCATATTCATTATTCATTATTCACCATTCTAGAATCTGCATTGATTTAAAAATTAAATTCATCATTCATAATTCTAGATTCTAAATTGATTTAAAATTAGAATTCATCATTCATCATTCTAGAATCTAATTAGTACTAAGCAAAATAGACTATAATAGATATTGAAATCTGAATACTGAAATAGTAAATTGATATAACTAAAACTCAAAAACATTGCAGTGACTCTAAAGTACATAGAGGGCTTGGTGCTCTTCATTAAATACCAATTCCATACCCTTGTACATGACAAATTGATATAACTAAAACTCAAAAACAGTGGAGTGATGGTTCTAAAAGTCACTCTAAAGTACATAGAGGGCTTGTTTCTCTTCATTAAATATCAATTCCATACCCTTGTACATGACAAAATGCAATGGAAACTTGCAATCCATCGAATCCTGAATCCATGAAAAACTTCTAAGTCTACTGGATTTTGAGTGAGATCTAAAATTCTACTTTCTCCATATGAAATCTAATGAAGAACCACTCTCAAACATCCTAAATCATTTCATGGTAATGTTAAAAATTTAAGTAAAAGGATAAAAATGAAAAATAAAGGAGAATGTCACTTTAAGAATTTAACATTACCATGAATTACATAGCATTAGTAAGAAAATATGGTCAAATACTAGGTTTTCCTTGTCATAAATCATTGTTTACAAGCAAAATTAATGGGGAATGCCCAGACATCCCCTTTTGCGGAGTCGCCTCCCCCACACTTGGTGAACGTCCCCTTGCCTCTCTCCATGTCTTCCCAAGGG
This sequence comes from Pinus taeda, assembly GCA_000404065.3. Taxonomy (NCBI): domain Eukaryota; kingdom Viridiplantae; phylum Streptophyta; class Pinopsida; order Pinales; family Pinaceae; genus Pinus; species Pinus taeda. Next base: position 3,349 of record APFE030269539.1, on the reverse strand, counting down.
AGCAAGTGGGGAAATGTTTCCCAAAGGGTCCCTCTTCCCGGGTGTGTGGGGTGAGGGACCAGTCCCTTTTATGCATATCAATAGGGTTCAGTAGTAAATGAAAAATCTATAAAGAACCTGTAACATAACATTACATAATATGTATTTTGTATAAGTAGTAATGAGTTTTATTAAACTTATGATGGAAATACTACAGAAATAATAGAAAAATTATACTAATAGATATTCAAGTAGAATCATAAATAAATTTTAGGAAATATGATATATAAATAAAATTTTGTATTAAACTAAAATATACTGATAAATCTGGGGAAAAATGATTATTAGTGTAAAAAACAAATCAGAAACAATCCATTGTAATCATTTTTTTTTTTAAATGAAAGATGATGTATTTTTCGACTGGAAAAAAATACAAAGTGAGAAGGCGAAGCTACCAAACCCCAGGTTTAGATGGGTTACGGGTATGTGCTACCTTTACCTTCGTTACCGCTTCTCAATTTGGCAAACTTCATTCTTCTCCAAGTTGCGAATAGGCATAGGATTAACATGAGAACCAAGCCACCCACAACCCCTAAAATTATGGGTGTTTTCTTTGAAGCCTTCATCCCTCTACCATTAGAGAAAGTATGTGGTGGTGTAAACGCACTTAGATTAATGAAAGGATGCATTTCATAACGAACTATGCAGCTTTGACTCCAATACTGAACTCCTGCATATACAGAGGATGTGAATATGACATGGATTGAGTATGACAGACATGTTGTGCAGTCTTTACTGGATATATCTCTAGTGCACTGGACCAGGCAGTAAATATTTTGAGACGACGAATCTGTAGTACCCAAAGCAGATCGTTTCGTTTCAAGTGCTGCTGCAGCTGATAATTTGTTTAAGAAATCTTTAACATCCGCCTCAAAGTTTTTATCTGGAAAATAGACGCCGTTGTCCGCACCGAAGTCCTGAGTGAAAAAGGACCCTAAACTTTTGTCCATTTTTCCGATGAAATTGTAGTTTTCATAGCGTAAGAAGCATTGAAAACGCCAGATACTACCTCCAGTCGAATTCAAACATAATTGTTTAAGAGTAGACGTTGCATTTTGTGAACAACTGAAGCATTGGTCGACTGTAATGTCTTCTCTGCATTGGAGGAGGGCATACACTTTGTCAGGACTTTGGCCATACACAGAGATGTTAAACCCTGTTTGCTTCGTGCGTTGAACAAGCCTAGCAAACACTATATTCAGATTGCTCTCTAATGTACTCCCTTTAGTATATTCAGAGCTGCCAGTGCAGTTATATGTGGGCGTTTCTGTCGCTGCGTTGCAGATCTGTCCATGAAGAGTAATATTGACAACAATAATAATTAAGCCAATGAGAAGAGAGCATGCAGAATCTGTTGTTAGGATGCTGAATGCCATCGCACAATGGAGAAGCTGCACTGCACAGACATGCCAAAACTTTACTCTCCCTTCCCCACGTGATTCATCTATATGAACGATATCATGTCGCATAAACAGAGACTTATATTTATCATATTATGTGATCACATCTCTTTTAGGTGGTTGATCACATGTCATGCGTTGATTTGGTATTTGATAAGGAGGTTTTTGATATAATTTACTATTTTATTTTATTTAATACTTGTGCATTAAATGGTTGCTAAATGTATTAATCCATAATAAATATCCGAATATTTGTTTTATTATATATTTCAAATTATTAAAATTAAAAAAATATATATAATTTTATTTATTATGATTATTAATGATAAAAAAATTAATATATAAATTAAACATATATACAACATGCAACAAGATTTTTTAACTATGGAGATTCATTTTCATTTTATTATGGAGATTCTTAATCTTCATATAAGCTTTGTTACAATATTATGGGCCAATACCTTGGCTCATCAACATCATATGTCCAAAAAACCATAACTGATTTTATATGACAATTTTTTAATTAATGAACTTAATAAGGGACATTTTTTAATTAACGAATTTAATGAAAAAAGAAAAAAGACATACCTACTTTGAAAATAATATCAACTTACTTATTTTGAAAATAAATATCAACTTTTTGTCTATGTATACTACCAAGAATATTTTAGAATATTCCATAGAGGTTAAATCCCTACCATCTACTTAATAATTATTGATAATTAAATTAAAATTATTAAATCTCAATAAGCATTACCTTCATTTATAATAACTTTCAAATTCTAAAAATTATGAAATATATTATTGTAGTATATTGTTATATAATTTAGTTTTTTTTGTTAGATCATGTGAGTCATAAAACAACTCATTAAACTTTAGTATAGCTAAAATTTTGCCCACATTTTTAAACCAATAACAAAATATCTTAACAAAATACCTTATAGCCTAAACATTATTTAATACATATTATTATAAATCAATTAATTTAATTGAAACTTACCATATATATTATTTTTTGGGGCTTATTTTTTTTTTTTTAATCCATTAATTAACTGATGATAAAGTATAAACCATGTTAGGTCGAAATAATTATAATAACATATTTTTTTGGAAGAGTAATTATAAGAACATAACTTGATTTTATCTTTTCTTTTTAATTTTATTTTTTTTTCTTTTTTATCACATTTTCTTGGTGTCTGCCCCCTTGATGAAGTCAGGGTCAAGAGAAGAGTCCGTTCATATTTTCACGGGGTCAAGAGAAGAGTCCGATCAGATTTTCACGGGGTCAAGAGAAGAGTCTTATTTGGAGTCAGAATCAAGAATCAAGACTTATGCAGTCGACTCTTTTGGATGCGCCAAAGTCGTTGCTAGGCTCTTACCCATCTCGAAGCTCCATTTAAATATTTATTAGGGTATAAATTGATTTAATAATTTTAATTATTAAGTAAACAAAAGTAATTTTACGATTGATAGCGAAATTTAATTACTAACACACTAATTTGATTATAGTTAATTAATTGAGATTATAAATATTCATTAAAAACTATTTAAACATATTATAAATTTAACTTATTTTAAATTTGATAAGTTAAATTATCAAATTCAACTTATTTTAATAAATTGATAAAAGATATTATAAATAAAATATTTAGTTTACAAATTTAATATGTTATCAGAGTAATTTCGCCTAAATTACATATAGAGACCTTTGTCGACGCGTTTCTAACCAACTAGTGTGGTTCATCAAGTTGAAGAAACAGATCTAGTCTAGCATATTAAATAGTCTCAACAGAGACTTCAACGAAAACAGATCTAGTCTAGCATGTTAAATAGTCTGAGCAGAGACTTCAACATTTAAAATCGATTAACGGCTAATTTTTGACTTAAGGACCCACGTCAAATTTTCATTT
>APFE030269537.1:632321-645170 GCA_000404065.3 Pinus taeda | reverse complement strand
AAGAGGTACTTGCCAGAAATGGTGGGGGAAAAAGAGAGAAGAATGAGCCTATTTGATATCTTTTTGTCTCAGAAAAAAACCTTATTACCACTCTTGAGCACGACACTTTTCATTCACCTGGGTTGGGAAATCCTTTGCCTCACAAGTTGATCAAACCATATTGAAATTCTTCAGCCGGGTTCCGGGTATTAAGTTTGAGTCATTCGTCACCAAGCCATCTGTTGTGTCGTTATGTGTTCAAGAGGTCTGCAAACAAAACATTCAACTGCAAAATACCCATCATCCATTTTTATCATCCTTGAGTCAGTCCTTACAGCAACATTTCTTCAGCTTGATTCATGATTTCGTGTTGTGGGCTTGCCTGCGACGGGTCACTTTCTATCGACATCAGCACATTATCTAGAGAGTTGACTTAGAAATCGTCAGTACCTTGAAGTCTGCATCCATCAATGGCATGTTTCTTGCCTTCGATGTCAGTTTACATCATTGACTTTCGATCGAAGGATTCCGTGAAATGTTCGACATCGACTCATTCATTCACATCTCATGGATTGTACTAGGTACTTTGAGAACCATTGACATTACTGGTGGTCTCTCTCACACTTGTTAACAGTTTACATCATCGACTGGTAATCAAGTGGTTTCTACCATGTTCGACAGCGACTCATTTATTCACATGGCTAGAATCGTACCAATTCGGGAAGTAGAGATGAAGACCCTGGATCTAGTTTCCACCATCCAGGCTGCGAGGAGTTTTGTATTCATTATATTGTAGACCAATTATAAACGGATGGCTACGTCCATACTGTGTCTACATGAGTCTATGATTATGATGTACTATGAAATCATTCCTGTATCAGAGTAGTAGTTAGTCTATTAGTTAAAGTTTTTGATCTGAGTATGGGAATGCCTACCTCAGTGATGATATAATCTTATACATGTATTTTGTGTTGAAAATTGCAGGTTCTGACTGGGCTCTCCATAAGATAATCCTTGAAATGATAAAGTACTTCACCCTTCCTAGATGATATAAAACCCTAATCTAGTATAGGCTTCGCACTTTAGGGGGCAATCTGTTACACTAAAATTTGTCACCGTGACTATTTGCGGTTAGTATGGCTCCATCAACTGTCATACTATCCTCCTTGGCAAGTCTCATACCTCTGCTCTCCATGTCAAACTTCAAGAAAGAGAGAAAGTATTTAAAAATCTATTTATCTCTGGGTATGCAGTTTCTCTCAACCTTACCTGCGTATACGCAACCCAAGTTCACAATACCTGCGTACTTGTACGCTCTGTATGTAAAGGGGTGGGTGCATACTCCTGTAAAGGTCAAAAGGCGCAAGTTTCATCTTAAAAAAGTTACTTGTGGTCATTTCTAGAGCATTCTAGAAGCTTGTTCGACGTGTATTGAGCGTCTCCAGATGGTTCATGTATCCCTATGAAAGAGGAACTTATCCCATCAAGAGGGGAGCTACCCCATCCAAAGAGGGGCTTATCCCATTTATGGTGGACCTGAATAACTTCCTCTAGAACACTATAAATACAGGCATTGGGCCAGAAGGAGGGAGGTTGAAAGCTGAATATTCCAAAGGGTAGATGCTGCTGGAATTAGGACTTCCTTGCAGAAGCTTGTGAGGAGAGATTCCCATCGTTTCTTGTTTCATTTGGAAGTGGGTGAGCTTATCAAAGTAAAGGAAAACTCTTGCTGAACCCTGGGAGGGACCTGCACAACACCAAGGCTCAAGTTGTAATGGTTTCTTTTGTTTCCTATTAATACAAATAAGTCCATTCTTCTCAACAATTTGTTATTTATGAGTTGTTTCATATCTCCTTGTTCTGTATGTTGAATTATGTTTTTTTTATGAGATATTCAGGTGCTATTTAATGGTTTGATTGTTAGTGAATGCAGGTTTCAGAGAGAAGGAGGAGCTCATCCGGATCGACGAGGCTGGACTACTACAACAGCGTTGGACTACAGGTAGGATCTAAACACTTGATTTCTTATATGGTAAATGCATATTTAGAGAAGGATTGTTCTTAATTGTCTTGTTTGTCACTAGAAAGCCTTAAGCTTCTAGGGAGGTTGGTTTTGTCCCCAAAATTGACTCTTTCCGCATGACATGGAGTATGCCCTTGAGGGTAGCTCGAACTATATTGCATGGAAGGATAGTATGGAGGCGGTGCTAGATGATAATTGGTCGAAGGAGTTCATAGATGCGGATATCCCAAAACCTGCTGATGCTGCTCAAGTCCGGGATTGGCAAAAGAAGACAGCAAAGTGTCGAAGGATTCTATTGGAGGGCATGAGGGATCACATTGTGTCCAGCCTCCATCGAAGGGCTTCTCCATTCTTGATGTGGAAAGTGTTGACAGATCTATAGCAGAGCAAGAGCGACCAAAGGAAGTTGGCACTCAAGGATCAACTCAGAAACATAAAGTGTGAGAAAGGCGACAATATGCCCAAGCATGTCACGAAGTTCACCCAATGCCGGGATGAGCTGGGAAGTGTGGGGGTAACTATAAATGATGAGGGACTGGTGAGCTTGGCTCTACTTGGTCCTGCGAAGAGTTGGCATTCCTATCAGGACTCTGTCAATGGTCGGGAAAAATTGCCAGGATGGGAGAGACTTTGGTCGGATCTTGTGCAAGAGGAGATTAGGCGAAGCACGAGAGACGGTTCTTCATCTATTCATGATGAGGAGAACTATGCCTTAGCGAGTGAGGTGAAGAAGGGGAAGGAGAAGGTTTCTCTTTCCAAATCTAGTTCTTCCAATGATGGGAAGAAGGTTGAAAAATCGAAAGTGCGATGCTTTCATTGTCATGAGGTGGGTCATTATGCCTCAAATTTCCCACGGAGGAAATCCAAGAAGGGATTTGAGGAAGGATCTAAAGGTGAGGCACTTGCTTCAAAGTTTGAGTTGGATTTCACACTCTTCACATACATGGTTTCATCCATGGTGGGAAGTGGTTGGTTTCTTGATAGTGGAACTTCTTTCCACATGACCGGTGACAAAAGTTTGTTCAGTACTTTGGAGGAGAAAGATATACAGATACTCATAGCGATGGGTAATGATCAGAAGTATAGTGTCTCAGGTGTAGGCATAGTTATTTTTCAAAGGGAGCATGGATATCGGCTTACCTTGACCGATTTCAAGTATGTACCAAGACTGAAGAGAAACTTGGTGCCGATTGCGATGCTGGAAGACAGAGGCTATGATGTAGTCTTCAGTAAGGGAAAGGTTTTCCTTAGACACATCATCACTAGACAGGTGAAGCAGATTGGTTCATAGGTCAAGAACCTGTATGCTCTTGAGGTTCAAGATGCATGCAAAGCCTTGAGTAGTAAGGCAACTGATGGAGACTTGATGGTTGAGAGGGAGGGTATATTACCTCTCAACATGCAGAGCCAGAAGAAGTCCCAGACAATTGTGGAGGAGCCAAGATTTGTGCAGCAGCTTCAGGAGGTTGTGGAGCAGCCATAACAGGGGGAGCTAAGTGGGGATTGAGTAGAGACATTTACTCATGCAGAGACCTCCATTAATGGGAAACTTCAAGCCAAGTGGGCTGAGGGATCACATGCAACCATACCTCCAGGTAGGAGGTGGGGCGATATAGGGTGATCATCCCAAGGAGGAGGGGCAAGATCCTTGAGGTACCCAACCTCTTGGATGAGACCTTGCTACAGGATCCTCGATGTGGAGTAGCAGGAACTAACTGATTGGGTAGAGCAGATGTGGATGGAGTGGGAGAGAGAGTGACAGTGCAGGGAATCCCAGGACAACGCATAGCTAGCAGGCTGCAGCAATGCGAGAAGCATAAGTGTTTTTCACAGTGCTAGGTGGCACAGAGAGGTGTGCAATAGTGCCAGATGCATGGAGATGTTTCAGTAGCACAGATGTCAAAGAGGGAGCACTTTTCAGTAGTAGGTAGAGCTTCAGCATCAGAGTATGTTCCTAGCCCCGCAGAGGATTCAGTTGGCAGTGTTTTTGTTCCAAGTGTTGTTGGAGCAAGTGGAGCAGGTAGATGTCTTGCATGCAGAACATTCCAGAGTTATAGGATAGGGGTTGCTGATAATCCATATCTTGTTGAGAGGGAGTGTTGAGAATGCACCAAGATGATGGAGCTTACTAAAAAGAAGTTGCCTTCGCTAAGTGGGCCCGCAAGCTATTTTTGGCGCAAAGTCTATTTTTAGACATATGGATCATGGTCTATGAGTTGCAGGATGCTATTTGTGGATGATTGGTCATGTTGGTAAAAATATATGGACCTGTATTTTTAGACATATGGGAAAAGTCCATTTTTAGACTACCAGGCTAAAAATAGAACAGTCGAATATTATTAGCCCTTAATAATATTTGGACTCTAAACATTATCTTATTCTCTTGGAGCACTTCAGTTCGAGCTATGGATGTTGCACATGCAGCTTCGAGAAGGAAATATGTCGTTCCTATGGGTTAGTTGAGCTAATGCATGAAGGACTTCAACTAGGACTTCAGTGATTGAGTTCTGTGGAGTTGGATCAGGAGTTGATGGATTTGTGTTCAGTTTGACTTAGTTGAACTAGTTATAGTTAGTCTAATTGGAAAATAAAATAATGATGAGCGGTGTGAATTAGTTATTAATTAATTCACTAATTATTAACTCATAAAGCAACTGAAGAATACACCAGTTAACTCAGTGCATGGACAGTTCATTGGAGACAAGTGTTAGAGGCGAGTGAAAGGGAAAGACAGCTCTCAATTGTGACTATAGTTGTGCATGTGATTTTCACAATCAGTGGGTTTAAGTTTCCAATGAGGATTGCGTAGTGTTACACAAGGGAAACACGTGAATGGATCATTCATTCTCAGTATTCTCCATGCAGGATTGCGCAATGGAGGCAGGCAAGTAGTGGAGGTGATTTGAGCCAGTGATTGATTCAGATCTGAGATAGTTTGTATGTAACAGGTGGAGATAATGCTAAGTACTTGCGAGGAGTATTGTACTATGTATTGTTACATGATATCAATCAATATAATACAAAGATAGTTTGGGGATTTTAGTGAGATTCTTTCCCCATGAAAAATACTGTGTTATGTGTGATTGATGCTTCTATAGTCGCATGCAATTGTTTCTTCTTCTGTAATATTGATGATCAAACGTAGATGAGATTATGTATTATGCACACATTCCGCAATAGTGTATAATCAGGACAATCTCAGTTGAATAAGTGTCATATTATTCATGAAATTTCTACACGTGTGTTGTGGAAAAAACACAACACCCCCCATTATTGATGCGTCCTCTTCGAATAATGGGGACCCTTTCTATAAAAATTTTGGCTAAGCACCTTTTTGGATTTTTATTTTAGTTAATTGCCCTACGCTTTCGTTAATTTTCAGTTTTCTTTGGATTCTTGTTTTGATTGCTTTGTTAGAATCGATTTTTTATAAGCTTCACATTAACGCTTGTTTCGCCTCATTTGGTCAACTGGTTTGAAAATGGCACTCATTTGAAAATCTGATTATTTATGTGGCCTCGGTTAAAATTGCATAAAATGTACAATATTGCATTTTGTAAATAAATTAGTTCAATAACGCATTCATTCTAAATATTAATTTATAGCGAGTTCTTTTTACTAACATTTTTCCGTTTTTAGTTATGCAGCCAAATAATTAAGCATTGGGACTTAAGAAATTCACTCCAATTTCCAAATCAAATCTTAATCTCGAAAAACCAAACATTCAAGTGGATGTAGTTTATTTTTATTATTTTTCATTTATTTTCTAAGTGGCTGTAGTTTTATTTTTAGTTGTAGTTTAAAAAAAACTTAAATTCATAAAATAAAACTAAAATAAAAATTGATTTTTAATATTAAATATTAAATTAATTAAATTAATTATTATTTATATAATTAATTAAATTAAATTAATATTAATATAAAAATGATATCGCATCGGAGATTTTTCATTAAACAAATTTTAATAACCCCGATGGCTCGATGCGATATCGCATCGGGACTTTTGCATTAACACATTTTTAAAACAAAAACTTCATTACCCATCCCGATGCGAAGTGTCGATAAGCGAAAATGCGAAGTGCCGATAAGAGAAAAGGAATAAAATCAAAGTTTTATATAATTGGTTCAAGCAACTCGTTTCTTGGACTCTTACGTATGGTGATACGTAATATGGTTATATTAATGATATGTAATATGGTTATGTTTAACGTTTTATATATATTAGGAGTAGTGTATATATATATTAGTAGTTGTGTAGGTTATTATATATTTAACCTTAGTTTAATAATATGTAACATATTATATTAATTAAATTATTAATAATATTTAAATATTTAATTAGTTTAATTAAAATTTAAATATCATTTAGATTAATATTGATTAGTTTTTCTTATTAGAATATATTTGTTTATAAATCGCTAATTAGATATCAATTAGTTAAATTAATAAATAGTTCATTAATAATTAGTTTAATTCATAAATTAACAATTAGTTTAGAATTAATTAGAATTCTAATTTAGGATTTAATTTTTAATGAGAGTTTTGATTTTTAGCCCAGCAACAGAATTTCCAGATTCGTGCCAGATTTGACCCATCAACTTTGGAAGCTCATAAATTGAGTTATACTTGGCCAAATGAGCCCTAGGACGGCTCATTGGAAAGAGAAAATCAAGGAGAACATTTTGGAGGAGGTTTCACCAACAGATTTGATCATTTATTGTGCCAAAAATCAGGAAGAAGATCAGGCTCCAAATTTTGAAAACAAAATCAATTTTCTGAGTTATTTTCTTCAATTTCATTTGTCCAAAAGCCTCTTCTAAATTGTAGATCCATTGGTCAATGATATCCTTTGCCAATCAAATCATTCCAAGCATCAATACAGAGCTTATATTTTATTTCAATTATTTATTTAAATAGAATTTGATTGGGTTTGATTTAATTACCAGAAATGATATTTTGATTGCATTTTAATTTATTTTGATTTCTTTTGCAGGAAAACAGTGGAAGGAATATGGAACAAAGGATCTCGATCAATGAGAATGCTCCAGCAATTGAAGATCAGAATTTTGAGCAAGTAAAATTGGATTTAGCAAATTTCTCTTCAACAAACTCTTCTCTCAAGAATTCCTTGACAAATATTATAAATAACAGATTCTAGAATGTAAAAAAGGGTTCATCTCCTCTGCAAATTTAGACTTCTGAAAGCAGTACTGTAATAGGGATTTATAATTGTAGGAGAGAGGAGAGAAAATCTCAGATATGTGGATTATTGAGGATTTTCCCTTTGTATCTTGAATTATGTGTGAAGGGAAGAGTTTGCACTATTGTGGCTCTAGTTTTGAAGGCAGAAATTCAAGCAATGTAAAGGGTTGTTGGCGACCAAGGACAGAGAAATGGATGCAATAAATTGGTATTTCTAATACTACTGTTTCAAATATCAGTTTTAATTTTATGGTGATAGGAATGTGTCATTTTATTCATGTTTGTGCACTATTGTCAATATGGGTAATTTGTCTCAACCTTGTTATTATGTATCTTTGTTTTTATGGATTAATTTCTCATTTTGGAGTAACTACTTATTCTGAAATCTGTCTTATGAAACTGATTTATTGAATGATAATGTGTTGTGAACTATTTCCACATATCATTATTCAATTATTGGATTTATTGATTTGATAATCAATATCATTTTGTGAACTACTTCCTGAATGTTATTGGTTTATTATTTCAAGTTTTAAGGTCTCAATAGAATGTGTTTTTGTAACCATAATATCTGTTAATTGAACTACTTCATTAACTTGATATTCATTATAAACAAGACATATTTAAATCCCAATACTTTAATTATCTTGCTCTTAGTTGGGTTAGATCTATATCTGCCTAATTAAGATAGGATTTAGATTAGTTTCTTTTGCTTGCATCATAGAATAAACTTGCATTTAGAGTAAATTATACATTCTGTTAAGTCCTCTCCCCTCAAGAAAGCAAAAGTTTAGTTGTGGCTTGGCTGAACCCAAATCAACTTAAGGGTCATCCTCTTGCCTGATTAGCAAGGAGAAGTGATCTGATATCCCTGTCCATTGGTAGGTAAAGATACATCATAAACCAATAGCAATAGGGAGAAGGTAACTGGATCTAGTTAAACCAGTCGGAGCCACCACACCAAACGGAAAAGGAGCTACTTTCAAGGTCCGGACCGGGTGGTTATCCCCCAATGTTGTTGTAGCGATTTTTAAGGCCTCAACATTTTTGGCGCTAGAAGGAGGGCCTGAGATTTTTGTCTATTGGAGTCTTTTCAATTTTAATATTTTATTCACTACGATGGCTCCTCTCAAACTTCCAATTTGGAGTTGTATCCATGGACGTGCATCCTCCAATACTCCACCCGAAGTGGTAAGACTCTTGTCTCAGGTAAAGTTTAATGGTAAGGGAAATTTTTCTGCTTTTAATCATGTCCTTCAATTTATTCAAAACGTTTCAAATTATGATTTTCAAGGAATTGATGAAGGCATCTTATGTAGGATTTTTACTCTCACATTTGCGGCAAAAGCCATAAGCTAGGGCAAAACTCTTCCAGTTGCCTCAATTCACAACTGGGATCAATTTGTTACAATTTTCATTTCTAAATTTGACGACTACGATTATGAACAGGTATGGGAAGAAATTGAATATCTACGAAGGTTTGAAAATGAGTCTGTTAATGATTTTAATATTTGATTTCATTTAAATTGCTTAAGGTTTAAACACGAAGATAAACCTACGGAAGAAGAATCATTAGATTGGTTTGAATATATTTGTTCTCTTCCACCCATTCCCAATCCATATGAAATTAATTCAAGCTTTGTTCCATCCCATTACAATATAAATGAAAATCCCAACATGGATGTGCAAATAAATGGTGATGAAGCGGTCTCGCAAAGCTCGGAAAATATTTCCATTCAAATGCAAGAAGACAACAACAACAATTTTGGAGAAAAAGCCGCCTTGAAATCTGAAAGCTACTCTGAAGTAAATTCGGAAAATCAAATCGCAAATCAGCAAGTACAAGCAACAATCAAAGTAAGGAAAATGCAAACTGCTGTACAAATTTCTGAATTTCTCCATGATGAGCAAATGCCAAAATCAGAGCAGCAAAGCAGCCTTCTTCAAGAAAGCACGAGTATGCAAAGGAATGATCTGCAATCTGAAATTTACAATGAGCATAATGCACAAGAGCTCTCAAACAGAGACAGTTTTAAATGCATTGTTTCAGGTTGACATTTTTCCCTTTATCCTGATATTTTTAATGATAGTAATTTTTCTCCTCTTAGTATCAATGATATTTCAGAAATTAAAGAGGATGATTTAAATGAATTACCATTAAATTTTTATCAAGATAAAGAAACAATAATTGATCATTCTTTCGTCACTAATGAACATGAGATTTTTGTTCCTCCTTGTTTAGATATATTGGATGAGATTCAAGGGAATTCCAGATAGTCTTGTGAGGTCATTTATGATGATTACTCTGACATTGAGGATGCTGATTTTTATTCCTCTCAAGAGAATCCTCATGAGAAAATTCAAATAACATCTAAAAATGAGGAACGCTTCAATTTAGGAATTATTCCAACTAATCCTCATTTTAGAGCAGCAAATTATCTTCATGATTTCACTATTCAAGAAAACATTCCAATTTATGATTCATATCATGATCAAACTCTCATTCCTACTCATAATCATAATTCGTTTTCTAATTCACAAGTTGGAATTCAAAATTATTCAAATTCCATAATTCTGGCCAATCCTTGTGAAAATGAAATCATTTCAAAACGATCCCAATTTTGCTGTAACATTAGTTGTAAAAATAGTGATTTCATTTTATTTTTATTTCCTCAGTTATTTTGTTTAAATTTAGATTTATTTCCTGATTTTATTTTGCAAATTTTTCACACTTTTCGTTGGCATATTGAAGACCTTACTATCAAACACTCAATTGATGCATTGCCCAATTGGGAAATTCAAGTTTCATATTATAATCATCAGCATCAAAAGATATTAATGTTCCAATTTAAATCAATACTAATGTTTCATCAAAAGCTTCTATCTTTTCAAAGGCAATGTCAACAAGAGAATGTATTTTTGCAATCTACCCAGCGATTTAATTCAATTAATAATTTTCCATTTCATTTGAAAGATTTCCAACCATTTTTCATTAATTCATTTGAAAAATATTTGGAAATTTTTCTCTCAAAGGAAATGGTTAATAGCTTAACATTTGTACATAACACTAACAATTTTTTCTAGGCCTTTGAATTTAAAAGCTCATCTTCACAATTCGGCCTGTCATCTCCTCTTTTGAACGTTTCCCAATCATTAATAGAAATCCATCCACATTTTTATGATCCAATTGGTAGTCAATTGGAAAGAAAATTTCAAGAGGAGATTATAATCAAATTCCTAACAATAACTGTACATTCTAATTTCATATTTATTTTCCTTAGTTTAATTAGATTTGTATTTTTATTACTAACATTTGAACTGTACATAAACGCGGGAATTAAAATGAGAAAATGGCTACACTGGAAATATGACTATACCTAGTCATTCTCATGCATATGGTTAGAATAGGAGTAAAATTAATTTAGTTAGTTTGTTTTGTATAGATAATTTATTTTTAACAGTTTTGTAGATAAAAAAATAAAACAAAGCAATCAACCATTCTCATATATGTTCAGTGAAAACATTTTTCCCTATCAGAAAATTTCAATTCATGTTTTCTTTTAAATTTCTTACAGCAATACCTCTACTCTGCCTATTTCGAATAATATCTTGATTAAATTCAATTAAAGTTGCATTTGGTATCGATTGTCTCAAAGCCACTTTTCTTCATTTCGAGATTTCCTTCTAAGATTTTCTTTTGAAATTTCTATGGTAAGGATTTGAGGATATAAAAGTTTCATGATCCCATTATCCTATGAGATGTATGATTGACTATGATAAGCCTAATTTTAATTCAATCATTATTAGTGAATCTAACCTGTCACGGCAATCATATGAAGTTCATATTATATTGCTCGGAATTTGCCAAAAGTTGATCTTAAGGATGCCCATTTTGCCAAGTGCACACATTTAAATCTGTTTTGATATTTTTCTACAATTAGTGGCTTAATCTCATTTTAACCTTTAGTTTATTATCTGATGTTGTAAAACGCATCATATTCATTTATTAAAGGTATTATTGAACAGTCACTATAACAATACAAATTTTTCTCAAGATTAATTCAGAATGAGCAGAGGTAATAAATTGTTGTTTCACTTCGAAAGGGACGCATAGTTTAATATTTATTTCTGATAAATTTTATATTTCCTGAACATGAATAAACAGATTTTGTTTAGGTTGATTGCACACTTAGATTTAGAATAAATAATGAGATGATTTGAAACGAAGGGAAAATTTGATAGATCAAAGGAAGAATTTCAAGGTTCGTAAGGTAAAATTTGCAAACAATTTCCTTCCAGGTACGCATTTGCAAGTTCGTTCTCATCTCTTATTAGTTTCTCTTTTCCTTAGTTTATTTTTGATTCGTGTTCTATTTTATTTACAGGTTTTCATTTCTTTTCAAAAAACTTGAAGTAAGCAGTAAACCCATTTCAAATTTGCAATAGGATCAGGGAAATTTTATTTGTGATGCATTAGAATTTAAGCATTTTTAATTTTGCTTTTATTCACTTAGAAATTCCAATTGAAATTTCAAGGAATATCATAAGACCATTTGCATCAAAAGATTTCATCAGAAGTAATTTTTAACATTTCGCATACCTCCGATGTATTATCTTACTCATATGCGATATCGCGTTTCGCATATCAGAGCTTTGCAGTTGACATATACTTCCATTATCGTGAATCGCCGATCTCTGATAATCGACTTTACTGATATTGCGATAAACACATAATTCTGGACCCGATATGAAATTCAAATCAAAATCATAAAATTATCGCGTCCGTTTAATCGCAATAATGGTAAGAGCATAAATTTTAAAGGGCCGATGTCTCGGATCCGATATGTTATCAAATTTTCATCATAAAGTTATCAAGTCCACTTTTCATCGCATGTCGGCGTATCGAGAATGGTTATATCATGTGCTTAAGATTGCCGATTGCGCCGATTGCCGATCGCCGATTAGCTACGACATTCATCGCACATCGGCATCGCAGGAATCATATTGTGTGACATCGGGTGCTTAAGATTGCCGATCGCCGATTAGTTATGTCATCCATCGCATCGCCGATATCGCAATTGCTTCCTTGCATTTTTATTTATGGCCATATCATTATTCTGAATCTGCGATGCGCGATGTCCAAAGTACAAATTGCAAGATACGGTGTGCGATGTGCAATTTGTGACATAACTGTCCCCGATCCCTGATTTAATATTTCTTTAATGATACGATCGCTCTATCTCATAGCACAACTTCTCATCACATATTTTCATATCGGTGATTCGCCGTTGCAACCTTTGATGCAAGAACTTCCAATGCATGCCTCTAAGCCGTTAACTTAAAGCATGATGAAGAAACATGATTGTGTGGATCATCCGATGAGGCGATGTGTTAAAGCAAGCTTGGGTAACCACTATGGGAAAAAGGCAATTGATGACGAATTTGCAGGATACAAAAATCATTTCAATTTCTCATACATTTTAGTTTTAAATATATAATTCCATAATTAAAAATGGAATTCAAGACCTCTATCTTCATATTTAAATTTTATTATCTTGGATTTGGTCTTGATTCTGGACAATTTATCAAATCATGGAATTTATATGAAACTTATAATATTTTGAGAAATAGTCATTACTACAAAT
>APFE030269537.1:561308-630954 GCA_000404065.3 Pinus taeda | reverse complement strand
ACTGGTGGTCTCTCTCACACTTGTTAATAGTTTACATCATCGACTAGTAATCAAGTGGTTTCTACCATGTTCGACATCGACTCATTTATTCGCATGGCTAGAATCGTACCATTTCGGGAAGTAGAAATGAAGACCCATTATATAGTAGACCAATTATAAACAGATGGTTGCGTCCATACTGTGTCTACATGAGTCTATGATTATGATGTACTATGAAATCATTCTTGTATCAGAGAAGTAGTTAGTCTGTTAGATAAAGTTTTTTGATCTGAGTATGGGAATGCCTACCTCAGCGATGATATAATCTTATACATGTATTTTGTGTTGAAAATTGCAGGTTCTGACTGGGCTCTCCATAAGATAATCCTTGAAATGATAAAGTACTTCACCCTTCCTAGATGATATAAAACCCTAATCTACTACAGGCTTCGCACTTTAGGGGGCAATCTGTTACACTAAAATTTGTCACCATGACTATTTGCAGTTAGTATGGCTACATCAAATGTCATACTATCCTCCTTGGCAAGTCTCATACCTCTTCTCTCCATGTCAAACTTCAAGAAAGAGAGAAAGTCTTTAAAAATCTATTTATCTTTGGGTACGCAGTTTCTCTCAACCTTACCTGCGTGTACGCAACCCAAGTTCACAATACCTGCGTACTTGACGCTCTGTAAGTCAAGGGATGGGTGCGTACTCCTGTAAAGGTCAAAAGGCGCGAGTTTCATCTAAAAAAGTTACTTGTGGTCACTTCTAGAGCATTCTAGAAGAGTGTTTGACGTGTATTGAGCGCCTCCAGATGGTTCATGCATCCCTATGAAAGAGAAACTTATCCCATCAAGAAGGAGCTACCCCATCCAAAAGAGGGAGTATCCCATTGATGTTGGACCCGAATAACTTCCTCTAGAACACTATAAATACAGGCATTGGGCCAAAGGAGGGGAGGTTGAAAGCTGAACATTCCAAAGGGTAGATGCTGCTGGAATTAGGACTTCCTTGTAGAAGCTTGTGAGGAGAGACTACCATCCTTTCTTGTTTCACTTGGAAGTGGGTGAGCTTATCAAAGTAAAGGAAAAATCTTGCTGGACCCTGGGAGGAACTTGCACAACACCAAGGCTTAGGTGTTAATGGTTTCTTTTGTTTCCTATTAATACAAATAAGTCCATTCTTCTCAACAATTTGTTATTAATGAGTTGTTTCATATACTCCTTGGTCTGTATGTTGACTATGTTTTATTTTATGACATATTCAGGTGCTATGTAATCGTTTGATTGTTAGTGAATGCAGGTTTCGAAGTGAAGGAGGGGCTCATCCGGATCGACGAGGCTAGACTACTACAACAACCTTGGACTACAGGTAGGATCTAAAACACTTGGTTTCTCATGTGATAAATGCATGTTTAGAGAAGGATTGCTCTTAATTGTCTTGTTTGTCACTAGAAAGTCTTAGGCTTCTAGGGAGGTTGGTTTTGTCCGCAATATTAACTCTTTCTGCATGACAATATCTCTGAAAATTGACTCTGGCTGAACTGTGTTGGACCTTCTCCACTGGTGGCCCTAGGCTTCTTTAACTTCAATATGGGAATATCATGCACAAAATTTCTTTTTTTGCCTCTTCAACCTACACCAATGAGTTGAGAATGTCGAAATAATCTAGGAATGACTATTCGTTTTCCAAAATTGGTCAAAAATTGAGCAAGATATGCTTCATTCAATTTTTCCCTAGGAAACCCCGCTAAAGCTGGAGAAGACTCCAATTATTACCGCCAAAACTGGCAGTCCAACTGAATTTTGCGTTCCTCCAAAACCGCCGCCAACCTTAACAATAGATATGTTAATGCTAATCCCATATTAATGGCGCTAATCTCACTTAACTGTTGGCGTTGGCATTGGCCCTTGGTTTTTGGAGTGCGGTTGTATGGAGAGGGGGCTGGCCTGCAAGGCTGGCTCCCTCCTCTCCTACTAGCGAAATTCACGTCACATTAAATATGGTGTTGTGGGCAATGTTTTCAAGGTCTACCATGATGGTTCAACAACAAAGAAATAGAGTTGGGAGGGGGAGGTCACGAGTTCGACTTGCCCTCCACCCATCCCATAATATATTTTGCCATAATATAAAACATTATGCATCATTTGAATATTTGGAATTATATATAGTTCAAAACTTTGGATTAATGCAGAATTATAATATGGTGCATAATGTTTTATATTGTGGCAATATATATATATATATAACCTTCACACAACCAAACTGGCGAATCCTGAAGTGACACTTGTCACAACCTCATTGGGCAAAAACTGAAGAAGATTCCCATCATGTTCATTGTACTTCCATGTCATCATTCTGTCATGTTCTGCAATTTTTTTAATTGTTTAGTAAAATGAAGAGCAAGCCTTTTCTCCTTCATCCGGACTTGATTTTCAGTGAAACAAATTTCATTGTGATCGTATTGACGAGACAGACATAATCGTACAATTTTCGATCTGATCTGAGAACTTTGAATTTTGAGCAAATTTTGGCCCCTAATCCAGATTCCGATCATATAGATGCACTGTTAAAAAAAATTGCTAAATCATCTGCCTGCCCACCTCTGGTAGCAATCTCTGCTACAAACAAATTTTTTGGCTATTTTTATAGAGGCTTCCATAAAAACCTCCACTAGAGGGGAATTTCCTTATAGTGAATTGAACATTGTTATCCATATATTCGAAGGTCGAATAGATGCAAATATTGTAGATAAATGGTTGAATCTGTTGGAAGGTTATTTTCTGGTCCGTAGTTTTTCAGATAAGGAAAAGATTACTTTTGCATTGTTTAAGGCCTCTCCCCATGTCAAGGATTAGTGGGAAACTTACTGTGAGAAAAGGGCCCTGGAACCCTCTATGTTTATAGTTGCCCCCTCTTAGAACTCTTTCTGAGACGTTGTGAAGGAATAATATTACCCCATGGGGAGATTTGAGGACAAGTACATATAATGGACCACACTACGACAACAAAGGGAACAAGATGTGCATGAGTTCACAAATATTTTTCATAATTTATGCACAAAGTTGGGTATCAAAGACTCTAAGCGACATTTGGTGCTCAAGTACCGCGGTTGTCTGCACAAATACATTCAGGAATAAATGGATTTCTTGGATAGCTCCTCGCTTGGTGCAACATATCGATATGATTCCAAGATTGAACAAAAATTTAAACAAAAGAAGCGAGACTTTGGATATGCGAATCAAAAGGAGGGTAATAGCACCCCAAAACCACAAAACAAAGGAAAGAGCCAAGGTGGACCAGCCCAAGGCAAACCATCGAAGCCAAAAGCAAAGAATGGCACCACGAAGACAAAGAAGGACACATGAAAGTGGTGTGAGTTCCATAAGAACCCCACTCACAACACAAATGAGTGTCGCATCAAGTAGCCATTTGTGGCCGAGCTAAAAGCTTTAGAGTCTGATGCATGTTTTGATTCTGAGCCAGAACCCGACAAGGGGAATAACAAGGGGAAGTAGATTATTGACGTAGAACCCAATGCCATTATTGTCAATACCAAGTTCCAAAAGACTGAGCCTGAAGACCCAGAGGAGGGAGAGCGTTTCTTCCACTCATAGATGTGGGTGAAGGGTTCTCTGTCGCAGTTCATTGTCAACAAAGAGAGCTAAAAGAACCTCATTTCAACAAAGGTCATGAAACATATGGGTCTACCAACCACACCACATCTGCAGCCATCCACAATCAGGTGGCTCCACCAAGGACGAGATCTCCGCGTCAACTAATGGTGATGCCTTCCCTACAACATTAAGCCCTTCATAGATGAGGTATTGTGTGTTGCTCCTCTTGAAGTTTGTGATGTGTTATTAGGCCAACCATACTTGTGGAAGTGTCATGATGTGTATGAGTCCAAGCCTAGCAGTGTTATTATTACTTTGGGAAATAAGTTATACAAGATATCGGAGGCAGCCCTGTGTTGAGGCCTCGAAAATCGCTGCAACAACATTGGGGGATAACCACCCGATCCGGACCTTAATATAGCTCCTTTTCCGTTTGGGATGGTGGCTCCGACTGGAGATAACGGGACCAGTTTCCCGATAATGAATAAAAGGGATGGATGGGTGATGAATAATTTGCTTTTGATGATAGGCGACTAGCTTATTCTATTGACAAAAATAGGGAAACTAATACTAATCCCGGGAACAACTTATTCATTCGGAATGCAGCGTTTAATAATCCTTATCTATCTAACAGGGATATAGATGACTCTGTAAAATAAACATGAGATATTCAATCATTCAAAGATTACTTCATATGAATAGTCAAAATGAAGCGATTAATACGAATTACTGCATTCACTATTTATATCATCGATACATATATACGATTGAAAGAGAAGCATGCTATAAACAACCAATAGTGGGATGCATAAAGGATGCTGCGAAAAGCACATATATATAAGCGATAATAGCAAGAGCATTTAAATAACAATTCATATAACAGGAATGAGTACAGACGCAGATAATAGTACCATGTGAGCTGCTAATCAATCCCAGATATCAATCGCTATTCACAATTCTTCCTTCAACACAGAAATGCTTTTAAACAAAGACAGTAGTGCACATTTGCATAAAAACCTTCCTCATTAAACTCAGAATAATTGGTCTAGTTTCATAAAAGAATATCCCTGAAGTACAATAGTGAAGTTCAGGGTTTAAGTCATATACAAAACTTTACGACCCTTTCTAAATGCATGAAAGGGTCTATAAATACTACTAAGCCAAAAAAATCTATGAAATAAAATCCTACTAAATTGGCATCAGTAAATGCAATCTATCTCCTTGGGGCGATCTGGCAGTCGGCGATGTGAATCATGACTCAGGCTGTTTGCCTTTAAACCTGAGCTGGCTTATCGCAAGCATCGACTCCACTTCTGGCGGTTTGTTGAGGCGCAAGTTGAATTGGGCAGCAAAGGTGGATGTCGGGTATGATATACCTAATAGCATCTGTAAGGCATTTTAAGGCGGCTCTTTTGCTGTATGGCTTCACTAAGAAGAACCAATAGGCATCCCATGTTAAACTGTTGATCCCTGTGATTAATCGTCCATTTTTCTCCAACTCCGGGTAGCATGAATGCTCCAACATCTTCGTTGCTGTTAATTGGCATGGAGTACATTCGGAAATCATATTAGACAAATAAAGCGTATTATTTACTAATTCAACCAAATAACTAGTGGTTGCTTTGCATCTAAAAATCGCTCTTTCTACCTTCATTAACTATGATTTCCATTCTGTGAATAGTATTTCTTTGTGCGATTCCAGAATTCTTGGTAGATTAGTCGCTTGGCCCTGATCGGAATCTTGCCATTCCAGAAAACTTGTTAGTGTTTCTTTGGCCTGATCCAAATCGGTCCTTGCCTTTTCTACCTTTTCTCTTATGGATGCTACTAACTCGCACAATTGTTCTGCCTGTGTGATTTGCTGACATAGGAGCTTAACCTGATTAATCAATGCCTTATTTAATTGAAGCGTCTCTGCTTTGAATTCATCTACCTGAGGGAGCCTTTCCATTTTCTCAATTTGAGTTGACAATTGAGCGATTTGCTCATCTTTAGCTTTTATCGTTCCCTCAGTCGATATTCTTAATTGTTCCAATGCTGCCAATAGCTCCTTTTGGCTTTGGATTGCACTCTCATCAATCCTCTGTTTCTCCTCTTGTAATTGCTTAGTCAGCTGATAATTTTTTAGCTGTTGTACTAGCAATTCCTACTCCGGCTGCTCTGCCTTCTACTGAACATCCGATAATTGAGTCTGTAGCGAAAATATGTCTTGATCTTTCGCTTTCAATAAACTGCTCACCTCCGATGCTTTATCAATGGTCGCCACCGAATATGCTCCGGCGTATTGCGATAGCTTGGTTAAGTCATCGGAGGGATGAAATTCCTCTTTCCACACAACATTGCCCGTTACTGTTAATTCATGGAATAGAGAAGGTTGATCAGCCCTTCTCCTTTTTCTCTGTTGCTTTACAATAGCTTTGTGCTTAAGCCTGTAAAATACATCCAAAGGGGGAATCTCTTCTATTTGAAAAATGATTTCGCCCGATGAATCCTTAGGAATTATTTCTGTTTCTTTTGATTTGGGTGGGTCGCTGGTTTCGCCCGAAACTTGTTTTGATGTCGCTTCCTGTGTGTCGCCTTCTTTAGAAACTTCATCATCTTTCGAGCACTCTAGGTTGCCGATGATTGAGTTGAATTGCTGGCATTGTTGGAGCAAATTCGGATCAGTTTGTGTATCATCATTAATTTTAGAGCTGCTCTCTTCTTGAGTTTTCGCCTGGGTTTCATCCTGTTGCTGCACATTTTCCTGGGTTTCTTCCTACCTATGATTATGCACTTCCTCCTGCTACTTTGATGTAGTAGGAGGTGGCGTATTACTTCGTTGCTCAGGCTCTCTTGATTTTTTCGTCATTGGAGTAGTCGCTAACAGGTCTAGAGGCAGAGTTTGCAACCTCTGTTCTCTAATTCTCTTAAATTCGACTAGCCCCTCATCGTTGTATACATTTCTGGCAAGCGATTTAACTTGATACAGTGATTCGGCTGATGCAAACAAATCCTCGAATCTATCTTCTTTGTGCTCGACCTTGGCGAATTTGGCCTAGTCAAGCGCATTGTAAGCGATTTTCCTTGGATCATACTACCTGCTTGGCATAGTAGCTAGAGTCAGCAGATTTATCTTCCCAGCTTCCTTCTCTGCATGTTTGATATCATGCAGGGTGTAAATTACAATTCGCAGGGGAAAGGAGGGCCATACATGCTTTTTTTCTTTTTTCAGGGTCTGAGTAACCCCATCGGCATTGATTTGATAAGCTACTTCCCTGGCAAGTAACTTATCAGGGATGTATAGTGGAAGCACATGGGGCCTGGCTTGACTGCCAAAAACTCTAATGTAGGTGAATTTCTCTTCTCTGAACCAACTTGCTACTGTGGTTAAATCTACCCCTGCTTGTTCATAAATCTTCGGGGCAGGCTTATCAAAAATGGAGTAATAAATTGGCAACATGAAACTGTTGCAGATTTGATATAGGTGGTGTTTATAGTTGGTCTTCCACAACTTTTGATGATATATGTGGATGGGTGTGGGGTCTTGCGATGTCCACCTCCATCCGAGCAAAGGAAACTCAGAATTAAAACATAAGACATCCAACACATAGGCACTATAATAAAATGGTGGAATGAACCTCTCCTTGACACGAGAATTAAATCTGAAATTAAGAATGGCCTTGGCTAACTTGTCGGATAATATATCTGCCCAATCCATAATCTCGCCACTACATGCCGCCTCCATTAAGGGGACCATTTCTATGGTAAAATTGGCAGAGTCAAGTAATCCCCATAGCCTACACAACATAAAACCATCATAGCATTAAGGGGAACATAGAGAGTCAACTGAGTACTTACCTGAGGATTCGTGCTTATGCTTTGCTGGATTTTGTCTCCAGCCTCGAATTGGTTCGGACTCTGTGTTGTTCTCTGCTCAGAACTTCTCCAGAAATGTCGTGTTATACTTTTTCTCTTTTGTCGGTAGATGATACATTTGCCTTAGATATGCGGCTCGAAAAAAACCGAAAATCCTCCCATCTGCAGTGCTGAAAATTCTGTCGGTAATTGGGATCTCTTGGATTGCCCACCTTACCACATCCGTATATGGGAGGATTTTCTCCCGGGCCGCTATTCTGTGAAGAATGGAATTGGCCAAGTCTTTTAGATTGGCCTCAGATTTGCTGGTACTATCGCATGAGACTTGTATCCCGGTAACCTTTGGCTCTTCGGCTTCAATCAAATTATACGTTCCTTGCCAAGTGGCTCTGGTAAGTCCCAGGCACGGAATATCTGATATAAGCCCTTTCTTTTTACTGCCTGGATCAACAACAGACTGCCTTGCAGCTGGCGAAGCAGTAGGCATTGTAGTCTTTTTGGACTTCTTTCCAATTCCACTCAAATCTGTGTCTGTGGAAGAATCCTTCACAGAGGGAAAGATAGGCGTAATACAAGCAACAATAACATGAATTGAATTGACTGAGGTATATATATCTTGATGCATTCATGGTGATCGATTGACTTAAGACGGCTTTCAGATCAAATCTGTGCATAGATCGCAAGCTTGTTGTTTTCATTAAATGGCCGTTAAGGCCTGTCAATCTCATTAATACCAGTCGCTTCGGTTAATGGCCGAATTATTTATCTGAAGAATGCCTTGGGCGATTTGGTGGTTGAACGCGGATGAGCGGCTTTTCAAAATATATTGCCTTAATTATGAATAAATCGTATTAAACTGCCTTTATGATTTTACTTTGAAAACTGCGCTTTTACCCTTTTCGCAATCGGGCGTCGGGAAAATCCTAAGTTATTGCTTTGGTTTCATTTGGAGTCCCCGATCGCCGATAGCGATATCGCATCGCGTCGGGAGTAGCGAGTGGGATAGTTTAGAATGTGGGCATGGTGAATCGCCGATCGCCGATAGCGATGTCGCATCGCATTGGGGCGAGAGGGAGCTTATTTGCGTCTAAGCATTATCACCGATTGCCGATTGCTGATTATCGCATCACATCGGGGCACGGGGTTCTTAATTGTGTTACTTTATGCTTTTCCGATATCCGATAGCGATTTCGCATCGGCGGAAATCAAGATGTCCCTAAGTTGTGTTCTCTTTGTCATTGCGATATGCGATCTTGCGATCACTTTATCGCAATGATAAAGATAAATCGTTTTACGTTGAGGTTTTCTTTATTGGTTTTATTGAAAAGGCATTTTAGTAATGTTTCCTTTTATTTCTTTGGGCCTTTTTGAAATAGAACTTTAATTGATACCAATTTAAAAACAAAAATTTTAAAAAGGGACCCATTTCATATTATATTTTTGGAATATTAATGATATGAAATGGGGGGTTGTTGTATGGCACAACAAGACCTCACAATACTCGGGTTGGTTTCATCTTGGAAATTCCCCTTGAAATCCTACTAACACAACCCTAGATGTAGGTAGAGCCTCCGATGGTCCACTAGGCCTTTTTGTATGATTTGAGCCTCTTATCCTGAGACATTCAGTCACTATGTGACCTTCAACGAAGAAGTGGGTGCGCCATACATTGGGTCTTACTAAGCGAACTAGATGTAAGTCTTTCAATTTCTATGCTAAGTTACCTATTTGGTGTTGGAGTCCCATGATTGATGGATCCTATGACCATGCCCCCCCCTTGATATTCATGTGGGTACCCTACCATTGCCTCAATGCGAGTTTCTTGCTCTAGAGCATTGTGCAGATTCTTAATCTTTTGTTGTCTTAAGGGCATCAAGGTAAGAGGTTGGAGTGCCTTGATAAACCAATCCTTTGGTGATTAGGATCTATGGGGTAACTTAGCTTGCCAATTTTTCCCTTGAACCTCTGCATCAATTCCCAAGCAGTCTCTCCATCCTGCTATTTTATCTTCCATAGTTCAGACAACCCTTGTTGATCTATTTGTGGAAGCTTAAATTCATGTACAAATATATTCATTATGTCATCCACTGTTGGATTTAGGTTTAGATCTGCCCATTTGATAAACCATCTCAGGACTCTCTCCCTAAGGGTTTTCTAGAATTCGATCACATTCACATTGTCTATCATTTGGCGAGCTCTCCATATCGCTTCGTAGAGATAACAATGTTTCTCCAAATCCTCATTCCCTCATCCCAGGAACTCTAGGTATCTAGTAAAGGATCCTGTCATTTTGCCCTCAGTGCATGCTAAAAGCACAAAGCCTTGGGTCCCTAGTTGTTGAGATACTTGCAATCCTAGATTACTAATATTGTTATTTCCACTAATATTATAATTACCATAATCTGTTTTATATCTAACATGCACATTATGTATTTGTATTTCCTTAAGCTATTTAGCAACAAATTTACTATGACTATTGTAACATACCAGGGGAAGGTCGAGGTAAATGCTACTTGAGATTTGGGGGCTCGGATGCTTGATTTCATCTTGTGCATTTTCCTTGGCAAACAGTCATCTCATAACATCACACATATCATCGTCCATCTCTTCTTCAGGATTACTGCAACCACTTGCATTAAACACCTCCCTCGCGACTAGGGAGGGAAGTCTCATATCACCTTCTATCATTCTTTCCTAGATCATCTGCCCCTATTCCTTTCTGTGATTTCTCCATCATCACATATGTTCCTTCTAGACCCTTCGACACCACTCCTTCTTAGTGTGGTCCCTCTGCATGCACCTTCATAGCTTGCATGGAACTTTCCTACCGCCTTTTTGCTATTAGTGTTCTCCTCTGCACTCTCACTTCCCTAACTCTTCATGAGTATTCTACATCCATCCTTCAGCGCCATCATAATCCCCCATTTAGTATCATTTCCCCCCTTTTATCTTCCCCCGAACACTGGGGTTTTACACTGCCATACTTGCTTCTTGGAAAGAAATAAAACATTCCTCCACCATCAAAACTTTAATCCAAAGGGGTATTTCCTTCAGTAATTTTCCCCTCAGCCTCGATATGAACACTGAATTAACCTTCGAGAAGGACTAATGGCTTTCTACCATCAAATTGACCATGTATCCCTCAAGAGTAGTTTGTCCCCAAAATTCCACTACTTTGGTCAGATCGGTGTCCAAGTGCTGGAGTGATGAAATATCAATGGAGCTCCACCCACGACAAGATGGTTGTTGTCCCTTTGGTCGATCATTCACTTGCATTCTCCACAACCAATTGTACAATTCCTTTGGGAACTTACAACATAAAATATCGTACTGATTGCTTGCAACTTCTGAATACAAAATCTCGGCGTTCACCTTAGCAACAGTCCAACTTCGAAGGAAAACTTGTTGCGATACAAACTGATCCACTTGGTTGTCCCACTAGTTTCTTATTTATTTCTTAAAAATCCTCGATACCATATTCCAAACCCATATTTTCGATTTTAGGTCCTAGCAATGTAACCATTTGTTGGCACAAAAATGATGACATGAAGAGACCCTGGGTTCAGGCTCAGTGGGCCAACGAGGCTTCGCATTAGTCTAGGAATTCTTATCAGTAGTTCATGCCATCAATAATTTTAGACATTATATAACTGGGTATGAAGTGTTTGTACATAAAAATCATTCAACTATTAAATTTTTAATGAATAAACCAACCACTAATGCCCGAGTTACTAGATGGGTGTTACTACTAGAAGAATTTAATATACTATTGTTGATAGGCCATGAAGAGATAATTTTGTTGCTAATTTCTTATCTAGACTTGTTCATACAGGTGATAGTGCACCAGTTGCTAATGATTTTCCTGATTAAAATTTATTTTCTATTTCTACTTATACTCCTTGGTATGCATATGTGGGAAACTACTTGGTTATAGGAAAACTTCCGCAGAATTTGTCCTCAAGAAAAAAACAAAGAATCATTCAACTAAGCACTAATTATATGTAGCATGATGATTGTTTGTACTGTACTAGACTAGATCTTATAATTAGAATGTGTATATGAGATGTTGAAATGGAGGATATCCTAAAATCTTTCCACAATGAGCCATGTGGTGGACATTTAATCGACAAAAGGACCGCCTACAAAGTGTTACAATCTGGATATTATTGGCCCACTGTTTTTAAATATGCAAAGAGGTACATGGCTAGTTCTGACAACTCTCAAACAATGGGAAAGAAAACCCTAGCAAATGAAATGTCTCTTCAAGCACAGGTAGTTATTAAAACCTTCGATAAGTGGGCATTAGATTTTGTTGGTCCAATTTCTCCTATGCCTAAAAGGAAAAGGTATATTTTGATATGTACAAATTAGGTAACCAAGTGGGTAGAAGCAAAAGCATTATACTATGCTAATGAGTAATCAGTTGTTGATTTATTATTTGAGGAAATATTTTCTCTCTTTGGGGTACCAAGAGAAATAATAACTTATTAGGGCACCCAATTTACCTCTAAATTGGCCAAAACCATCACTCAGAAATATCAAATCAAACACTGAAAATCGACCCCTTATCATACACAAGAGAATGGGTAGGTAGAATTCACTAATAAAGTTATTGAAGCCATTCTCACCAAGATAGTTCAAATGCATGACAAAGAATAGGCTAATAGGCTACTTGAAGCTTTATGGCTCTATAGGACAACCTAGAGGAAAACAACAGAACAACCGCCTTATGAGTTGGTTTATGGAAAATAGGTACTCCTTCCTATAGAGTTCCAAATTAAAACCTTAAGAAAAACCATGCAGCTGGGAATGGATTTGGGCAAGGCACAAAAACAAAGATTGATGGAGTTGAATTCACTAGATAAAATAAGGCAAAATGCATTTCAAAGAACCATGCTTATCCAAGATCAGAGAACCAAATGGCATGGTAAGTTCCTCAAAAAGATTTTTTCTCAACCTGGCGACTGGGCTTTATTATACAATAACAGGTTTAAAATTTTCAAAGGGAAGCTGTCAAATAGATGGCTCATACCTTATGAGAAAGAGACAATATATGACAATGGCTCAGTTAAAATCAAGACTATTGGTGGAGAGCATACCTCTTTCGTCGTCAATGGACACTAATTGAAAGTTTATCACAAGTCACTATCAAAAGGGGATTTTGCCAGTCATGTTCTTCATAATTTTGGAATAAAATTGGTAGAAGAGAGGAACCCTCCTCTCATTGATCCACCTCTATAAGTTTTTCTACATAATTAATTTCATTTTGTATATATATGTATATAGTTGTGCTAATATATATGATGATTTTTGTGTTACTAACAAAATCAAAACTTGAAAGTGTTCTCATGTAGATAAGCAATAAGGAGAACATGTGCAAGGAGTAGGTTTAGTCCTTTATCTAGCTCTAGTAGATTATCTATGGAAAAGGGGACTTATGGAGTTTTCTTTAAGTTTTTTAGACTCCTAAAAAATTGAAAATATCAGTGAACATGAACTAGCTTGGGCTCAAGAAAAATCCACAGGGGAGTGAATGGAGTTTTCTTCAAGTTTTTCAGACTCCTTAAAATTGAAAACACCAGTAAGCATTGGTTGATCTGGGCTCAATAAAAGTCCACATAATAGTAATAGTTAGGAGATTTCCCAATAAAATGGAAATGGAAATAGGAAACAAAGGTTAGCTTGATCTTGAGAAGAGGAATATATCCAGCTCCAAAATTATTTTCCATTATAGAACCTTAGAACCTGGTCAGTGACTTCTTTCGCTTCAGTTTCCACCTCTTCGATTGTAATGTTTGAATTTCTGCACCATTGTGTATTGTTCTTTTCATTTTTTGTTCCAATAAATGGATTTGTATACAACATCAACAATTATCATTATATACTCTAGCTAGACCTTCATAATTTGATAAGTTACACGAGGAAGCGAGTAAAATATTAATTTGGAGATTTCTCTAACACATATGCATTCATCTGGTACCAAAAAGGATTTTGGTGTTCATCAAGTACTTAGGAAGCACTATGTGTTCATCTAGTACTAAAGCTCTCTATGTTCATTTGATACTGAAGGAAAACATGGCATTTATCTGGTACTAAATGAAATGTTTTATGTGTAATCTAGTAATGGAGGTATAAGATCAATATTTTTACCTTTTGCTAATAAGGATTCATATTAATTGTGCGATGACATATGATTATCCTCATTTTTATTGCCCTTTACTGGCTAGTCTTGTCCTAATCCTATACCATTTACCTTCAAAAAAAAATCCTTTTGTGTGATCGAATGGGATGGCTATGGTAATGATTCAGTGAAGTACGGATCCTAATCCAAGCAAGTATATTATCCCTTTTTCCACCTTCATGGGACATTTAAGTAATGATGATCCCACTATTTTATAACCGTGAAGGTGAATGATGACAAGAAGGACTAATGAAACTTTGATGTGAACCATGTCATACCTCTATACTTGACCACATCCTATGTATCATATCTAACACCCATTCCCGAAAATGTGATATCATATATGGAAATAATTTCTGAACAAGTTCCGCATATGACATGTCATTTCCATATATACAACTCACTTACCAATTATGCAAACATTGTAGCCGTTATCATTCACCCTTTGAATTATAAATGCCCCTCTGGCTTCGCCATCCAGATGAGCATTATTTCCCTTCTTACTTTTCCTTTAATACTCTCTGTAATCAATTCCGATACTCCTATATCCCCATTCACACAACTGTGAATCAACTGTTCCCAATACCGTCTACACCAATTTCATCGAGTACTCCGTAAAAATACTTTCGGTACCCTATGTTAAGTATTTGGTGTACTCGTTTACCTTTTTTGTACCAAAGCCCTCTCAAGTTTGAGACTTGTTTTCATTGCAAGCATGGGGTTGGATAGGCACAAACCAGCATTATGGTCTTACAGAGAGACTAACGAGTATAAATAATGTAGGGACAAGCTCACGTGAGCCGGGTGGACTTCATTCCTCGGAATATTTAATGGTTATCATGAAGATTTTTCTCTTGCTTTTAGTTTGTATTTTGTTGGTGAGAACGTTCAGTTTGGGGGTTTACAATTTAAAGTAACTGAGGCTAACATAGTAGACGCCACAAGTTCACTAGCCATAGGGGAGAAGTATTTTAAAGGTGAAGCCATTGATAAGGAGCTTTGTCACAAATTCTTGACACCAAAAGACTAGAACCTAGACTAGACTAAAGGAATTCTGACAAGTTGGGTCAAAGAAGAGTATTGATTAATTCTTAATGCTCTTCACAGGTTTGTGACTTGTCAGGGTAGGTGTGTTGTTAACTTCATTTATCATTTGAGACTTTTGTTGCATTTCGAGGGAGGTCCTGAAATGATTTTTCCTTATTTTCTATGGATGAGCCTAAACAAGATGGCCAGAGGAATTAAGTCATCCTCTAAAAATGTTCAAACTAGTATTTACCACCATGGGTTAATTAAATTGTTAGTTGTCCATGAAATTAATAAGCAGGGTAGTGACTAGAAGACATTTCTAGCACAACACTTTTCTTA
The DNA here is from genome assembly GCA_000404065.3 of Pinus taeda. Taxonomy (NCBI): domain Eukaryota; kingdom Viridiplantae; phylum Streptophyta; class Pinopsida; order Pinales; family Pinaceae; genus Pinus; species Pinus taeda. Next base: position 615,948 of record APFE030269537.1, on the reverse strand, counting down.
AGTGGAAGGTTCTCAACACATGGAGGAAAGCCTAACAGAAGGGAGCACTAACAAAATTGACAAAAAACAAGAAAGCAGTAAGAAGCACAAGAAGAAATTAAAGTCCAAGGAAGATATTGATAGCCCTACTCCATCGAGGTCTACCAACAAGTTGGATAGGGGTAAATTCAAAGGAAATCAATAAACTTTTGCATCAAAAGGAATGTCTTCAAAGAGTAAGAAACTTCTAACAATTCACCCACTCTAAGCAAGATTTCAACCAGTGAGAAGAAGAAGAAAAAATCAACTAGCAGTGACAAAAAAGTCACAGGAAACATTTCAGAGCTAGTTGTTGAATTAACCAAAGAAAAAAATCCTACACCAAGTGTTTAATTAATGAAAATGACAAGGCTCAAAGTTCTGAAAAGAAGAAGGTACATGTACAATAAAAGGAAGCCACCAAAGTCTGTCATCGACAAAAGAAAAGAACAAAACGTTGTTCGAGGATAGTGAGCCACCAACACCCCTATGCCGAACCACTATAACTATGGAAAAAGTATTAATAGCTACTCCCACTCCTCTTCCATCACATTTGATTGGTATCTCTACCTCTCTTGAAGGAGAAAATGTATAAGGAGAGACACTCAATGAGATAGAAGAACTTGTCACGGAAACTTTGCAAGAATTAAGGAAATAATTAGAAGCTAATAGGAGATTGCCTAAACAAAAACCACCTAAGCATGATAGTTTCTTAGCTAGGCAGCAAATGATGTCCAAGATTGAATAATTTCAAAAGAAAAATGATAAGCTAAAGGTAGAAGTGAAAGAGTACAGGACGCTAGATGACTATCTTAAGAAGGAAAATGAGCAACTTACGGAGAATAGACAGAGGCAACAAGAGGAGTGTGATGAGGCCTCCACTAAGTTGAAGAAGGTTCTTCGTATTTTGCATTTTACTAGAGTCATTAGCAGGGAACTTAAGGAAGAGGCCTCAAGTGTGAAGGTCTTAGAGCCAAATAACTAATACCTAGGCAAGGAAGGCTTCACTTTTGGAAATTTTGAAGATTGATCCTTTTTGCATGAGTGCATGCAACAACTTGAGCATGGGGGAATGTTGGGTCTCCCTTTTGACACTTATAATGCCCTAATTAACCTCTCTTTTTGACCTGTTTTCCTTGAATCTATCTACTATTCGATTATTTTAAAAAATTATATGCCCTTTTAGCGTTCTGATGTCTATATGAGGTAATCTATATCTCAAAACACAATTTCTTTGTTTTCTTATAGTAAAAATATCATTATTTGATATTTTACGCTCTAATTTCTCTTATTGGTTCACATATATCTTTGGATTTCCTACTCTTATAGCACTCATTTAACATTTCATTAATCTGCCAGTTCAACATCCCGATACTCAACTAGTTCAGCATTTCGGTACTCGGTCAGTTCAGTGTTTCGATACTCGACCAATTCAACATTCTGGTACTCGAGCAGCTTAGTGATCTGGTATTTCTTCCAATACTCATTTGGAAATATGACACTTGTCAACCACATATGCACCTATCCAATACTCAACCAATAGCTCCCTTATCAGTGACCATGCTCAGCACATGTGTGCACCCATTCAACACTTGACCCGTAGCCCGAGATTTTGGCTAATGCGCTCATCATAACCATTCAACTGTTTGATTCCAATTCCGAATTTATCCACTATTTGATTCTAGTACCAACTAGTCCAGTTTTTCTATCATTTAACTCTAGTACTCATATTATTTGTTTGGTTCCAGTAACCATAGTCCACTTTTATGTTCCAGTATCAATATCTATTGTCTGACTCTAGTACCAAACTTCATCTCAGGGCTTAGTGTTTCAACAAACAATCTATAATGGAACCAATGAAGTTGTTGAAGGCACCTCCTTTACTTAGTTACCCTAGATCCACTTCCTCCTCATGCACTTTGTGTCATGAGGAGGAAGTTACAAATGTAATTTCAATTTCATTATATATATTGATGATTATCTCCTATACTTTGATTGTAATGACTCTCTTCTCTATAAAAGAGAGGTATGTTGAAAGATTAGGTTAATCAAAATATTTTTCTTGAATGGTTAATAGTTAATCTCTTAGTCTTCAAAGAGATCAGAGAAGGGAGATTAGGTTGGAAATAGAGCACTTTGAGATTTGTAATGTTGATATAGTAATCCTTATTTTTTTCATTAATAATATGAGCAAAAGTTGCTAAGATCAGTTTGTTATTTTAATTCTTAGCTCTGTAAGTCTTTAGCCTACCTTGGTAGCTCGACAAGGGCCTTGTGGTGTAGGTAAATTCTAATTGTGGACACAAATAATTCCTCTAGCCTCAGAGAGTGGGTCTAGGCACAAACAAACAATCTATGGAAGATCTCCTTAAGCTATAATCAAACAAGAGGGCCTACCTCTTAGTACGTTATTTCACTTGGTGATGATCTTGCTTCCTTTCTCCAGCTATCTTTCATTTCCTTCTTTCGAACACCTGAAACAAGTAAACAACAACAAACAACAAATGTGATAACATACAATTTTCATTCAACCTACTTAATAAGTAAACAAACATTAAGCCATAAATATGTAAGATGACATTTCATGTAGGAAATTAACTAATATTTGCATCTATATTAGTTAGAGAAGAGATTACAACTGGTGTCTTGATGTTTCCATTCTCCTATGACATATCTGGGTTCCCACAAAATTTTGCTAGCATCTCATGAATAGCCCCAACAATGGTAATCTCAAGGCTCTTCCCTTTAGTCTTCACACCAAACCAACCTCACAATTCTCCCTTAAACACAAACTAGAGAGCTACAAACTATGAGTAACTTGTTGATTACTCCAAAATCAAAACTCCAACCAAAACATAACTAGGACTAGCTTGTGCTTAGGAAGAAAATAGGTTTATATATCTTAGATGGAGGGGATATGGTTCCTCTTCTCATGGGATAAGGCCTTATCTCTTGGATTAGTTCCATCCTAGTAGGGGAAAGGAGCCCAAACTGACCTCCTCAACTCCATCCGACCTAACTATTGGGCCATGCAATAGGTATAAAATTTACCCTTGATTACATTATCTTTTTCCTCCTTTTTATGCATTTGTGTCATGATGTAATAAGATTTTGATAGAATTTCGATAGAAAGTGAACGAAATCACTTTTGATATGAATTGGCTATCAAAACTAATTTTATTTTATTTTATTTTTTATTTTTTATTTTTTTTATGGAGAGATTAGTGAATGGGCCAACTGTTGTTCAATCTATTGAACAATAAAGGCTAAAATAGGAAAAAATAGCACGTATTATGTGGGAAAGTTGAGAAGAGAATTAGGAGGATCAATGCAAGATGGAATATTGTCTGATAATAGTATTTGGTCACGAATTCCTCAAGATCTCCTGATCCTGAGGAGTCATAGTTATATCTTTTCCTCTTTGACTATAAGAGCGGAAAAACGAATAGAATATAACAACTTTTGATTTTTTTAATTCGACTATAATTTTAAGAGGCAGAGTGTTATTCTAAATTATGTAATGACATTCAGAGTTAATGAGTAATATATAATTTGTGTTTCAATTTGCTCACGATATTTTGAGTAACTAAGAAGTAATCATTGGTGGCTTGGGCCCGGTCACTAGTGGATTTCACTGCTAATCCCTGTGTTATATTTTTACCTTTCTTTACTGCAGGTTTAATTACTTTGTTTTATAGTTTTACAATTAATCTATTTGATATATAAATCACGGTTGTAGAGTTTGTGCATTCTACATATTAGTTCTTATTTCTGTTGATTGGTTTCAATTATTTATGTTGTAGATTGATTCAATTATTAGATAAGAGTTATTTCCTATTAATCGAGAGCCATATTATTATAGGTTAGATCAGGTGCACTACTATTTTTATTAAGCTAAAAGAGCTATGTTACCGCTACAGTGCACTCGGTTGATGTGCTTTCGGTTTGTAATCGCAATTAGATTTTTTTATTAACATTGAGTTTTGATGTTTGAATAGGTTAATTTCTTTGAAGTTACAAGTTGGTAGTTTATGGTTTGATCTGTTTACTCTTGTATTTAAATCAAAAAGTTATTTTAGAGCATTACTCTCTATAGATCCAATGATTCCCATGACTTTCACATACTGTGTACACTCTTGAAACAAAAAGACTTACCCGGGTCAATAATTAATGTGAGGCATTTAGGAGTTCTAAAAGACATCTTATTTGCACCCAAAATTTTGGTGTTGTTGCCGGGGAGAGCGTTTCTATTTCACAGAAGGTGATGCATGTTTGACATTTGTTTGTTTTGAAATAATTGGGTATTAAAAATGGAGGTAAGAACCTGCATATGAGCAAGTAAAGTGCTTGCTCCTTTGCCCGCTTTTCAACACAATTGCGTAGGAATTGAAGTAGAAATATATGTTTGATGTTCATTTGCTATGAAAGAATTAGGTATTAAAAATATAAGGTAAGAACTTGCGTATGAGAAAGTAAAGTGCTTGCTCCTTTTCCCGCGTTTCAACAAATTTGTGTATGAATTGAAGTAGAAATAAATGTTTGTATTTTTGTATGAATGACTATGAAGAAAAGAGTAGAAAAATATATAATTCCTCCACCATGATCTGAAAAACCCAAGGGATCGGTGACACTTGGATGATCAACCTTCATTGATGAAATCATAAGAAAATTTGAGTCTCAGTCATCAGTAGGACCTCGAACTGTTTCTATAAGAAATCCTACTGTAACCCTTCAAGATGCAGGATCACCATCTGTAGCTGACAATGAGATTCACAACAAGACTAAAGGGTTTGAATGGAGTTTTTAGAACACTAAAAATTCAAAACCTAGCCCTTTACAAGAAAGGAACTCTTGCAACCTCCGTGAAGGAGAAGGAGAAACAGGTAGTGCTGAAAAGATTAAATCATTAGAACCCAAATCTCCTGAAGTAGTAGTTGAACAAAGGACACCCAGTATTTTGGACCAAGGTAGTGCTATTAAAATCATTCTAAAAATATCTTCTGAATCCCCTAGGAATAAATCTCCAGCTCTAGAAATCCCCAAAGAATATTGGCATATTTTTTATCAAATGGCTAATAATCAGCAACAACATTAGACCTATACATTACAATACCCTATTGTTGATAAAGTTATCAATGCTCTCATTAAATCTATTCCATTACAGAATATTGCCACCTTTCATGGGCTAACTTTGGAGGATCCTAATGCATTTTTTTTCAAATTTGATGTTTTATGTAAGGGATATGATCAAACTACTGACCCCGAGAAGCTGACACTGTTCTCCTCTACTCTGAAGGCAGCAACTTTGTGTAGGTTTATGGCGCTTGGTGGAGGTACCATTACTGACAAGGACCAAATGAAAACAAGCTTTATAAAAAAATACCAAGATTATTTCTGGATTAGAGAACTGAAGGATGAAATGTTTCAAATGGTAGCTAAGACTAATAAGACACTTGAAGAATATGTACAATGTTTTCAATATAATCTGCAAAGATCTCCTTATGCAAATTTTCCTCCTGGAGTTCTTAAAACTATGATGATCAAAGGTATGAAAGACCAATGGGTAGAAACACTAAATTTGACGGGGAAGGGTGATATGTATCAAGAGGATTATGAAAATATTATATAGTTGTGCATCAGGTGTTCTAGACGCAGTACAAGGCTGAAACCAACCTGACGTGATGTGGTCACCAGAGATAGCAAAGCCTCAGGAGGGAGCATTACATGAGTTGAAATTGGCAATCTGCTGGAAGATTTCAAGACTGATATCTTGGGGACACTAATGACACAATTGGATATCATGCAGGCAAAACAAAAGCAAGTCGAAGCAGAACAGAATCTGGCTATTTTTTGTCCACGTTGCAGAAGGAAACACAATCATAGAGAATGTTTGTTAGATATGATACTAACATGTTCCATTTGGACTAAGGGTCATACTATGGAAAGTTGTCCATCACTTCCTAGATTAAAAGCAGTTTTCAAGGAAGTAGAAGAGGAAGTGGAACCATTATATCTGTTGAACCAATGCCACCAATGGAAAACATGTCCAACAGGTATGCCTATAGAACCATATTCATGCTTTCCTTCTTCACAATTTAATTCTCAGTAGTATTCAGGGGCTACATGGCAGAACTAGAAAACTTTCTCTACCTGGCCACCTCAAGCATTTTCTATGCCACCATGGCCCAACCAATCAAATCCAAATAATAACTAGTGAAATTCCTCTTACCCTCCACCATTCTAGAAGAACACCCCCTATTCTTCTCAATGGTCTCCTTCTACCTCACAAAATCAGAACTGGAAACCAAATTGGAAAAGATCTACAAACTAGCCTATGGGAACAGTTCCTTTGCCTCAACCAACCTTACCGACACCTTACACATTGCAGCAAAATCCTCAACCTAATATACGACCACAACTCCTAGCTCAACCCAACCCAAACCCTAATAACAGATAGATCCAGTTAGTACAAATTATTGAGAGTCTAGACCCTGAAGTTGAGTTGAGAGAATGTAGTGAACTTAAGTTAAGATCTGGATGCATAATTTCTCCAGATGAGGAAAAAAATCTGCAACCTAAGGTTAAAGAAACACATCTTAATAAGCCCTCAACTATAAATGACCAGTGAATAAAGCAGGGAGAAGATACAGTCAGGAAGAAATATCTTGAACAAATCATAATTACTTCTCCCCCATTCCCAGAAAGATTGATAATACATCGACCAATTGAATATCCTGACTTTGATCTTCTAGGTGAACTCAAAACTCTTTGTATAAAAATACACGTCCTCCAAGCCATTCAAGATATTCTGATATATGCTAAAACCATTAAAGAATTGTGTGCAAAGAAGTATGTGAGGAAAACAAAAATAATATAAAATGTCCATGTCATTGGAACCTTGTCTGATTTATTACTAGAAAAAGAGACACTTGTAAAATACGAAGACCCAGGGAATCCCATTGTCACAGTCCAAATAAATGGCCACTCTTTTCCCAATGCTTTAGTTGACTTATGGGAAGCCATTAACATTCTTACAACAGAAACTTGCAAGTGCTTGGAATCAAAGCCGTAGAACCAACCACTACCTTGCTACAACTTGCTGACCATTCAGTCATTAGGCCAGAAGGAACATTACAAGATATGATGGTTTCTGTGGACTCTTGGGAATATTCGGCAGATTTTTTTATTATTAACACCAGAAATCAGCTAGATGGACATCCCTTAATATTGGGAAGGCCTTGGCTAGTAACAGTTGATGCTTATATAGGCTTCCAAACAGGCAGTATGACCATAACCAGAGGGAATGCTATTAAGAATCTAACTTTATACCCTCCTAACAACCAAGCCTGACCATTGTAAAAAATATGAAACAACCAACAACATTTTTAAAAGAAAATATTCATTCACCATTGACTGTGACAGACGCACTTAAATTCAAAAATCAAACATAAGATGATGTCATTAACACCTTTATCAATCACCCTGCTGCAGTTTCTAATTTGATATGTCACATGATTGAAGCAGTCCTTGACAATGAGATTGAAGAATATTCCTTGAAAGAAATTAATAACCAACCGATACCAACAACCACTATCTATAATACTAAGCCTATTGAAATCAAGCAAGGGAAAATCTTGAACATTAATAGTAATCTTAGTAATGAACAACAACAAAAACGTATCCAAGTCCTTAGGAAATATAAAGGGGCTTTTGCATGGGACTACCCAGACATGAAAGGGATTGACCCTCAGTTATGCATGCACCACATCTACACTGAAAAGATACAAGACCCATTCGATAGCCACAACATAGATTAAATCCCCATCTAAAGGATATTGTGAAAGAAGAGATTCAAAAACTGTTAGATGTGAAATTTATTTATCCTATATCTGACAGTAAATGGGGTTTGCCATTAGTAGTTGTCCCAAAAGAGAATGGAAAATGGTGGATATGCGTTGACTACAGAGAGCTCAACAAAGCAACGCAAAAGTACCATTTTCCCCTTCCATTTATTAACCAAGTCCTAAATACACTAGTAGGAAAGAAATTATTTTCTTTCCTGGATGGCTTCAATGGCTACAACCAAATTCAAATTGCCCCTGAAGACTAGGATAAAACTACTTTCACCTGCCCTTGGTGAACATTTTCTTCCAGCGTATTGCCTTTCGAATTATGAAACGGACCTACTACATTCCAAAGAGCCATACTCAGTTTTTTTGCAGACTTAATAAATGAAGGATTGGAGGTGTACATGAACGATTTCACACCCTATGGAGATGACTTTGATCAGGCATTACAAACATTGGAGAATGTCCTAGAATGGTGTATTTCTACTAGGCTATGCTTAAGTCATGAGAAGTTTTATATGATGATGACAGAGGGCCTAATTCTGAGTGATTACATTTCAACAGTTGGAATTCAGGTAGATCCATTAAAGATACAAGTAATCCTCTTATTAGCTACTCCCTGCTCTCAAACAGAGGTACGTAGTTTTTTGGGATTTGTTGGATATTATCGTAGATTTATAAAGAAATTTTCACAAATTGCTGCACCTTTATATGGCTTGACAGGAAATGTTGATTTTATATGGACTGATAAATGTGACATTTCCTTTACAAATCTAAAATGGTTGGTATCGACAACACCAGTATTACGAGGCCCAAATTAGGATATACCTTTCTAGATTTCATCACATGCATTAGAAATAGCCATTGGAGTTATTCTTGGCCAAGAAGAACACAAGAAACCTTACATTATATATTATATCAGCCAAAACCTTACTCCTACTGAGTTGAATTATACAGTAATAGAAAAGGAGTTTCTAGTTGTTATTTATGCTATAAACAAATGTAGACACTATATAACTAGATGTCATGTATTTCTATATACTGATCACTCTGCCATTAAATATATAGTCAACAAACCAATTACAAATTGAAGAGTAACTCATTGGTTACTACTTTTGTCGGAATTCAACATAACTATAAGGGATCGACCAAGGAAGGAGAACCTCATAGCAGACTTCCTCTCCCGAGTGCCAAGAACAGATGATACAGTGGTGGTGGATGGTCAGTTCCTGAATGAACATTTGTTTGTTGTGGTCATAAAAACACCATGGTATGTAGATGTAGAAAATTACTTAGTAGTGGGAAAATTGCTCAAACATTTGACACCCAGAGAAAAGATATTGATTATTCAGTGTATCACTTCTTTCTCCTAGATTGGAGGATAGTTTTTCCACATGGGATCTAATATGCACATCCGCGGGTGCATCGAGGAGGACGAAATTTATGATATCCTAAAAGCCGACCATGATGGACCTTGTTGTGGACACTTTGTAGACCGCATAACTAAACATAAAATTCTACACATGGGCTACTACTAGACCACTATTTTTAAAGATGCTAAGAAATTTTTCTAGGCATGTGATAGTTGTCAAAGGATGGGCCACCCTAGCCAATATGATGAAATGCCCCTACATCCACAACTGGTGATAGAACCCTTTGAGCATTAAGCATTATATTTCGCTGGTTCGTTCAAACCACCATCCAATCCGAAATTGTATATCTTGGTTGCAACAGATTATGTAACTAAGTGGGTGGAAGTAGTAGCGTTACCAAGAGCAACAGAGGAAACTATTATTAACTTTCTTTTCGAAATTTTTGTGCAGTATGGCTTACCTAGAGAAGTAATTACTGTTGGGGGACCACAATTCGTGGGTCACAAGATTACTGCTACATTGATAAATCATCATATTACACACATAATTACTTCCCTGTATCACCCACAGGTGAATGGGCAAGTGGAGAGCACCAAGAAAGTTATTGAAGCTATTCTAACAAAGACAGATTCATCACATCGATGAGACTGGACTTCTCGACTACCAGAGGCCTTGTGGACGTATCACACAACTTGGAGAAACACTACTAGATACTCTCTGTCTCAATTGGTATTTGGTAAAGAATCCATTTTTTCCATAGAATTTGAAATACAAACACTAAAGATAGCCCATGAAGTGGGACTAGATTTAACTGAAGCTCAGGTTAATAGATTACAACAGATGAATGAATTAAATGAAGCTCAGCTACTAGCTCTACAACATATGGCACTTATTCAATAGCAAAAAGAAAAATGGCATGATGCCCTGATTAAGAAAAAGACATTTCATGAGGGTGATTGGGCACTTCTTTATGATTCCAAGTTTAAAGACTTCCTTGGCAAACTACAGACTAGGTGGTTAGGCCCCTATGAAATAAAGCAAGTATGTGACAATGGAACTCTTACGCTGACCACCATTGATGAGTCTAGTTCTTCTTTTAAAGAAAATAGGCATCGGGTGCGCCTCTACCAAAAACCACTTTCCAAAGAATCTTTCTACCAACAGATACGTGAGGACCCCACCATGCAAGTTTTAGCTACAAAAGGAAATCCTTTGGCAGCTTCATCTTTATAAAATTTATTTCTTCTCTATAAAATATGTAAATATGATTGTTGATTTTCTCTTTTTTTCTTTTTATTTTTCTCTGCTTATTTTTGTTCAATCTATTGAACAGAACTTCCTTTTTGGAGTGATTTTGTTGTTCAATATATTGAATAACACTTTCTTTTTGACGTTGTTTTGTTGTTCAATCTATTGAATAGTTGTTGTTCAATCTATTGAAAAGGTGTTGTTCAATCGAATTGAACAACACTTTCTTTTCTACATGATTTTGTTGTTAAGTTAATTGAACAGTTGTTGTTCAATCAAATTGAACAACACTACTTTCTCTGCATGATTTTATTGTTCAGTTAATTAAACAACTATTATTCAATCTATTGAATAGTTGTTGTTCAATCCAATTGAACAACACTACTTTCTCTGCGTGATCTTGTTGTTCAGTTAATTGAACAACTATTGTTCAATCTATTGAACAACCAATGTTCAATCCAATTGAACAACACTTCTTTCTTTGTGTGATTTTGTTGTTCAGATAATTTAACAACACTTTCTTTTTGTGTGTGTTGTTGTTCAATTAATTGAATAGTTGTTGTTCAATCTATTGAATAGTTGTTGTTCAATCTAGTGAACAGCTGTTGTTCAATCTATTGAATAGCTATTGTTCAATCTATTGAACAGTTGTTGTTCAATCCAATTGAACAACACTTTCTTTGTGGCATAATTTTGTTGTTCAATCCAATTGAACAATGATTTCTTTTTGCATTGTTTTGCTATTCAGTTAATTGAACAACTATTGTTCAATCTATTGAACAACCATTTTTCAATCCAATTGAACAACACTACTTTTTTGGCATGTTTTGTTGTTCATTTAACTGAACAGTTGATGTCCAATCTATTGAATAGTCATTGTTCAATCTATTGAACAACCATTATTCAATCCAATTGAACAACACCTTTTTGACATTGTTTTTCTATTCATTTAATTGAATAGTTGCTATTCAATCTATTGAGAAACTGTTGTTCAATCTATTGAACAACCGCTATTCAATCCAATTGAACAACACTTTCTTTTTCGCATTTTTTTTTTGTTTAGACAACTAAACATCACTTTTTCTCTTTTCGGTTATTACTATTCAAATAATTGAACAACAATTTTTCCATACCTCTGGTGTTCAATTACAATTGAACAATAAAATTTTTCTTTTGTGTGATTGCTCTTCGCTTGTCTAAATGATTGATGTTCATTCAAACATTCAACCCAATTTTTATTTTGTTTTACATTTTGTTTTTTTTCATGGCATGAAGTACACTACTTTTATGACGACAAGAATTTATGGATTCTATTGAAGGGAGTTAATACCATTAACGCTATGATATTTAACAAGACGACTTGTTGATGATATATTTTTTTCAAGAAAGGGACACAGTTATTTATATACTGCTTTGCTACATATCTTTCTATTGTACTTGATACTGTTTGACCATCTTAATACCATGCTGGTTCCACCCTTCTTAGTTATAATCTTCTATGTCTGTAATAAATAAGACTATGGGTATATTTTTTATAGACATGTTAAACTTCTTCCACCATCCCTACTCTTAAGGAGTATTGAGCCTCCCTCTATTTATAATAAAAATGTGTAATAATAACAAAATTTTGTTTTCGGATGGAGGATAGGGGGTCTCATTACCAGCCAACCTACCATGGTCGTAAAGCTATAGCAAAGTGACATTCCCACTATGACCACCACATGAGGGTTATGATCCATTGGATAGCCAGAACATCCTTGGAATAGGAGGTCTCGTCACGAGCTAGACTGATCACTTTTGCTACATCCTAGTGAATGGCAGTGTGGTCAATTGGTTACCACGCTAGCACACTGATCTCTTCTGTAGAAAAGCACCGCAATTATCCATTTATAAATTTGAGGATCTTGGCTCATATGGGTTAACAAGCAACCCTGCCAAGGCTATGGATGCCTACTGGCAAAAAAGCTCTGCTTATGGTATTGAAGTTATATCTTATCATCAAATATTACTATAATACCCTCATCTTATACTTTCTTTTTATCGGAGAAGTTATTTCTTTAATTTTTCTCCATTTTGAACCCTTACGTACGAGATATTGTTTCTTGATAAATCATATCATTCTTGGCTTGAATACCATCACCAGAGCATATTTTTGGCATATTGTTGTCCTTTTCTTTCTCACATAACTTATCATCAATCCAAGCATCTTATCTCTTATTCATAACTATCTTTACACACGCCACTCTCATTATAACCATACCCCTTTTCATCCTATCATTTATATGCATACTCTGTTTCATTTAATGCATATTTTTCTTTTCCTTGCCTTACCATCAGAACAACACTTTCCTTGTCTACTCGATCATAGGAAAACTTTTTTTTAATGAGGGCGAGGATTCCCATTACACCTTTTCATGCACTATATTTATTCTGCTTACTATAATTGATGTGTTGCTATGATATCCCATGATCAAATGACATGTGGAAGTATGATAGTCTTAGAACTAATATTATTAATTATCATGGAAATTCCGCTTGACATTATGGAATTTAGTTCTTACGTCTACTTGTTGTTCCATTTTCCCAAAGCAATTGTTGTTCTCTGCTATGTTTTTCTTGATGTGTTAATCTTTGAAAATTGTAGGGCGAATATCGGAAGAATTCGAGCATTATGGGTGGAAAATTAGTTTGCTGAGAGCCCTTGGTGTTGGAAATTTCTAACAAAGCTAGGGAAACTTTGGTGGGATGGATTTCATATTTAACTAGGCTTCAAGTCCCTAGCAGTGAAATCGCTCTTGAATTTTTACAGCACTTACAGAATGGGCAATCCATAGTAAAGGGTGTAAGAATAACAGTATCAGAACCTATGATAGTTGAGGTTTCTGGGTTATCGGTAGAAGAAGAAACTTGACCTGAAAAGCATGTAATGTTGCATGACATAGTGGAGAATTTTAAAGATGAAGGTGAAAATCTAACCCAAAAAGGCAAGGGCATTCAACTATCCTCTCTGGGAGAACCATGGTGTGAATTGGTGATTGTATTCCAACAGTACATTACCTGTGATGGTCGATGGGATGTGGTAAAACCATGACAACTTAAACTTTTAGCCATTTTAAAGAAAAATCTTACTGTCAATTTTCCATTTTTCTTAAATTCGTTGTTGCATGATATAGCTGATAGGGTAAGATGGGCTAAACATCTTGATACTGTAATCAGTCATCATAGGTTGATCAGACTAATTGTTAGTGACAGTCTTGCTCAGCGAGGTTTAACGTGTGATAATTTTATAGTTCCACCAAAAATTAAGCCAGACCCTGTAATCCAACATTCTACAACCTTGGAAATTGAACAGTAGAACCCTATTCTGAACCAGAAAAGAATTGCTCAAACAATAACAGGACTTACTAAGCACATGTGTTTTGTGAAGATAAATCCATTTTAGATGATTTTCGTAGATCCTTAGGGTAGTGAAAAGCGCCTAGATGAGCCATCTAGTCCAAATGTTGTACATTACTCTGAACTTGAATAGGAGGAAGAACCCAATTCTGAACTTGAATAGGAGGAAGAACACAATTATCAACCAGAATAGGCGGAAGCATCCAATTTCGAACCAGAACAAGGGGAAGAACATGATTCTAACCTAGAACAAAGGGAGGCACAATATTTTTCTCAAGGTGATGGTGAATAAGAAAATGAAGCATGTCCTTCTCAAACACCACCTATGAGCCCCCGAGATGATTTCTTGCAGGAATTTGAGGAATGGATGGCCCAGGTTCTTGCAAATTTGAACACATATATATAACTTGAAGGTTCACTCAACTAGAGCCTAAATAAGTCTCAATCCATAGAGGATTCTGATCAAAAGGAAATTTTGCCTTCCCCAGAAGCTGCAGACCAAGCCGAGGAAGTGGACACATAAATAATTCATGAATCTGATAACCAGTCAGGTGACACGGTTATAGTGGAACACAGCCAAGACGAGCACCAAGATCCCTCATATACAAAACCTATTGATAAACTTGTTCCTATAGAGGATGCTTCTCTGAAGAAGCCAGTATTTGAAATAAATCTAAGAAAGTTGAAGAAGAAATATCGGAGGCTTCAGAAGACAGTTAAGTGGCTACATCAGAAATTAAAAGAAGCTGCAAAAGGGGAAGCTTCGAGCATTATTCCTGAGTCAGTCACTGTGGCTGCACAGATAGAAATTTGTGAAGGTAAGGCAATAGGAACCTAGAACAAATCTATTTCTACTCAGACGGTCACCACACAAACAAGCTCTCATATAGATTTGATAGATATGGCTATTCAGATGGAGGGTTTATCCTCTCATAATAAAATCAACCAGATAGAAGAAATATTCAATGATGCTCCATCAATCAGTGATCCTATTCTTCTAGAGTTATAGGAGGAGCTAGTACAGGCCCAGCTTGCTTTAACACAATGTAAGAAGGAGACAGATCCTCTGCAAGAGTATTAGGAGCTACAGAATCAATTCAATGATTTGACCATAATTGAGAGTGAAACTTTTGATAAGTCAAGGTAGGAGGAAGAAAAGCCGAGAAAACTAAAATACAAGCTAGATAAGGTCATGGGTTAGATTGATGCTATTTTCTCTTTATATTTTGATGTCTTATCTTGCAAATATCTTGCTACAAACTATGCTTTGTTTTTGTTGGAAATATATTTACTATTGAAGATTAAAGTTGTTAAGGTCAGCAAGTTAGTTAAATTGTAGACAACCATAGAATTTATAAAATGTTGTAAGGAGCATGGGATAAAATTCCAACGACTTATTTGTGAACTTTATCTGCATAGTTTTTAATTAGAAGGGGAGGTGGATAAAAATTGTAGCCCTTTTTTTGGGGACATTTAGTTCTAGGCCTTCATTTTCTTCGTAGCAAACCAACTCAAGTGGTCTAGGGCTTATAACATCTTTCAAAGGAAATAACATGGACTGGATTTGTGGGTAAGGAGTAAGCCTACTCAACCCTTTCATATTTTTGTTAGACATAAGAGGTTCATGAAATAGATGGGAGTAATTAAGAATCTGGGACCTATACATAAAGAAATTGTGCAAGCAAGAAGGGCGCATTTCTTATCCATACAGGAAAGGTCCTTACTTACATCCAAACAAAGATGGGTGATCTCCACCAATTGTGTTAGGAATAGAGAACCGTTTGGCTACAGGAATTTTAAAGATGTCGCAGGCTATTTTGTCACATACAGTAATATTATCTGGAGGGAAGGATCACATTGGCTAGGATGTCGATTTAGGAGCCCTATTATTTGGTACCCTCCTAAAGGATACCATTATGATTACGAGTTTCTTGAAGGCCATGAAGGGATAGCCTTTGCAAATTTAATACAAAAGAATGGTTTTAGGTTGTATAAAGAAAAATCCTTTCCTGCTTACTCTTCAACTGCATTACATAATAACTACTTATTTTCATGAGGGCATGAAACAAGGTAAGGGAGTATGTTGGGCCATGCAACACGTATAAAGTTTACCCTTGGTTACATTATCTTTTTCCTCCTTTTTATGCATTTGTGCCATGATGTAATAAGGTTTTTATACAATTTCGATAGAAAGTGAACGAAATCGCTTTTGATATGAATTGGCCATCAAAACTAACTTTAGTTTCTTTTTATGCAGAGATTAGCGAATGGGAAAACTATTGTTCAATCTATTGAATAGCAAAGGCTAAACAAGGAGAAAAGAACACATCTTGTGTTGGAAAGTTGAGAAGAGAATCAGGAGGATCAACACAAGATGGAAGTTTGTTTGATAATAGTATTTGGTCATGAATTCCTCAGGATCTCGTGATCTCAAGGAATCACAGTTATTTCTTTTCCTCTTTGACTATGAGAGGGGAAAAATGAATAGAATAGAACAACTTTTTTCCTTTTTTACTTTGACTGTAATTTTAAGAGACAAAGCATTATTTTGAGGAAGACATCATGTTTATAATGACATTCGGAGTTAATAAGTAATATATAATTTGTGTTTCAGTTTGTTCGCGCTATTCTGAATAACTAAGAAATAATCACTGGCAACTTGGGCCCGGTCACAGGTGGATTTCACTATTGTTCCTTATTTTAGATTTTTACCTTTCTTCACTGCAAGTTTAATTACTTTGTTTTATAGTTTTACGATTGATCTATTTGATATATAAATCACTGGTGTAGAGTTTGTGCATTCCACGCATTAGTTCTTATTTCTGTTGATTGGTTTCATTTATTTATGTCCTATATTGATTCAATTATTAGATAAGAGTTATTTCCTGTTAATCAAGAGCCAGAGTATTATAAGTTAGATCAGGTGCATTACTGTTTTTATTCAGCAGAAGGAGCTCTATTACTGCTACAGTGCACTCGGTTGATGTGCTTATGGTTTGTAATTTCAATTATAGTTTTTGATTAAGATTGAGTTTTAATGTTTGAATAGGTTACTTTCTTTGAAGGTACAAGTGGAAGTTTATGATTTGATCCATTTGCTCTTGTATTGAAATAAATAAGTTATTTTAGAGCATTACTCTCTATAGATCCAACAATGCCCATCACTTGCACATACTATGTACACTCTTGAAACAAAAATACTTACCTGAGTTCATAATTAACGTGAGGCATTTAGGAGTTCTAATAGACATATTATTTTCACCCAACACTAACCATTTACTAGACTTCTGTTACGAATCTTCTAGAGCTAGAAGCTTTGGCTCCATATTTAAAAAAATTTCCAAAAGAGGATTGGCATGACTGAGAAAGGGCTCAGTCGATCTCATCGACACTAGGGACAGTTGGAATCCCTGCATACTGGCACAAGGAGCACACAGGTCATTAGCATTAGTCTTGTAAACTAGGATAAACAAAAGATTTTTGCGAAATTATGCAAAAGCGAATTGTTTTGCTCATGAAGAGGGACACCATGGGAGTTTCCTCATGATAGGAAAGCATGTCAGGTACATTGTAGAGGTCCTCCAGGATCATAGATGGGGAGTACAAGGATAGTGAAAGAATTCTATGTATATATTCCCCCTAAATAATGAAGGTTGAACTAGAGTGACGGGTGAAATGATTTATGAATAAGTGTGGGGAACTAGAGTCTGTCATTGGAGAACCTGCAAGAAAGTACAGATACATATATATCATTGAAAACTCTAAATAATAGTACATGAATCATGGTATGGATGAAACAGACAAATGTGATAAAAAACAAGCAAACAATCAATGGAAGATCTCCTTAAGCTAGAATATAATAAGAGGGCCTACCTATTAGTACACTATTCTACTTGGTAACGATCTTGCTTCCTTGCTCCATCTATCTTTCGTTTTCTTCTTTCGAACACCTAAAACAAGTAAACAACAACAACCAACAAATGTGATAACATACAAATTGCATTCAACCTACTTAATAAGTCAAGAAACATTAAGCCATAAATATGTAAGATGACATTTTATGTAGGAAATCAATCAATAATTTCATCTATATTAGTTCAAGAAGAGATTACAACTGGTGTCTTGACATTTCTGTTCTCCTCCAACATATCTGGGTTCCCACAAACTTCTGCTAGCATCTCATGGATAGCCCTAAAAATGGTAGTCTCAAGGCTCTTCCCTTTAGTCTTCACACCAAACGAAATGCACAATTATCCCTTAAACACAAACTAGAGAGCAAACTATGGGTAACTTGTTGATTACTCCAAAATAAAAAATCCAACTAGAACTTAATTAGGACCATCTTGTGCATGGGAATAAGAGAGGTTTATATAGCCTGGATGGAGGGGAGATGGTTCCTCTTCTCATGGGAGAAGGCCTTATCTCTTGGATTAGTTCCATCCTGATAGGGGAAAGGAGCCCAAACTAACCTCCTCGACTCCATCCAGCCTAACCATTTACCAAACTTCCATTACGAATCTTCTATAACTGGAAACTTTGGCTCCATATTAATAAACTTTCCAAAACAGGATCAATGTGACTGAGAAAGGGTTCAGTTGATCCGATCGACTCTAGGGATAGTTGGAATCCCTGCATATCAGCACGAGGAGGACATGGGTCATTAGCATTGGTCTTGTAAACTACGATAAACAAAATAATTTTGGGAAATGATGCAAATGGGAATTGTTCTACTCATGAAGAGGGACACAATGGGAGTTTCTTCATAATGGGAAAGCATTTCGGGTACACTGTAGAGGTCCTCTAGGATTGTAGATGGGGATTATAAGGACAGTGACAAAATGCTTTGTAAAAGATGCCCCCTAAAAAATGAAGGTTGAACTAGAGTGAGGGGTGAAATGCTTTATGAATAAGTGCGAGGAACTAGATTCCATCATCTGATAACCTGCAAGCAAGTATAGATACATACATATCACTAAAAACTCTAAATAATAATACATGAATCATGGTATGGACGCAACCATCCATAGAATGATCATGTAAATGGATCCAAGGCATGGGTGCAACCATCCAGCAGAAAGGATCATAATGAAACCAAGGTATGGTCGCAGCCACCCAATAATGAGAAGGATCACATAGAACAACTCGTGGTATGGTCGCAGCCATCCATCTAAAAGAGACATGTATATTGACATGACCATGCCACATCGTCTTCCAACTTGGACTTGTGTAATCTTCTGTAATCTTAGCGACTTGTGTAATATTGGACCTGGAGATGTAATGGGTAGCCACATAATTGACCTGTGGCAGGGAAGGTACTGCTTGCAAATAAGAGCTGATAGGAGATGATGGTTGCAAAGGAGGCACCTGGTGGCCAATGAATGACAATTGATCAGTTGTCACTATTCTCCCTTCATACGGAAAACAAACCACATGAAAAAGCGAAGAAACAAGAGCTCCCATAACATAAACATAGACGCGTCCAAGGAGAAGATTGAAATCTAGGGGACCTTGGACTACCATCACGTCTATATAGATGGTCTTACCTCCCAAAACAATATGGAAATTTGGAAGGACCCCTAAGGGTTGACTGGTTCCTTTGCTGAAAGCCAAAATATTCTAAGTGATAGGCACAAGCTGTGGGGAACCCAAAGCTTGCCAAGTAACTGAATACATGATGCTAAGAAATGCGCCTTCATCTAATATAGTTCCATGTACTACCATATTATAGGATTGTATCATGATCTAGAAAGGCAGATAAGATGGAAGCCAGAAAGCAACAAATTGACTCCAATCAGAAGAAACAACAGAACTACTTGGTGGGGGTATCATATGATTGCCCCCATGCTCTACAGGAATTGAAGAGAGACTCTTCTGATCAACCGAGATGGGAGGGTCACTCTTTGTTTCATGAGAATCTGAGGAGACAAGAAGAACATGAATAGTATGATCACCACTACTCTCTTAAGGAATAGAGTGAACAAGTGAAGGAAAAACCAAGTCAATACTCTTTTCAACAAATGATAGGTCAAGAACAGACACAAGAGACTGATGCTCAAGAACAGAAGGACGGACAAGATATAAACCCAAGTTAATATATTTACCAACTAGGAGAGGGTTAGAAGAAAACCTTTGATAACCAATAGGAAGTTGGGGTTGAGGAGCTATAAGGTTTCCCAGAATTTTTGAAGCTTTATCCATAAGAGGACAAAGGTGAAGAAGATGCCTCCTTTCACATAACCTACTGGGGAATCTAATCTTTCCCTTCTTCTTACCATCATTAGCTAAACGTGTAGCATCGACATGATCTCCAAAGGTCAATGAGGAAGGTTGATTCAGGTCTTGACACCATACCTCTATGACTCTGGGAATGCCAAGACAATGTCGAAGGAGATGATCACCCTTACACAGCTTACAAGGGAATATAGCCTTCCGTAGAGGATGATAAGGTTTGTCTATGGGAGGTGCATTTTGAGTAACAACTACACGGTTGGCCTCTCACTTATCTGTCTTCTTCTTCTTCTTCTTCCTAGCCTCCTGGTTACTGGATTTCAAATTTTCACCAGGTGAAGTAGAAGAGGAGGGTGAAGAAATAGGGGAAGAAGGTGAGAGGTCATCCTTAAAATCAACATGATGTGGTTCAAATGAAGGGAATGGTTGGCCAAGGGTTGGGACACTCGGGACCACCAACATTGACAATAACCAAATAGGCAAACCAATGGTTAACCCAGGGAGGGGCTATTGGCTACGTGGGGCCTGACCCAGGTTCAGTAGTCCGTTTAGCCAAGAAAGTCCCTGTACTACTGGCCCTTTCGGCAATAGTCTGTGGAGTGTAGACTGAGATCTCACCCAAAGTAGTATGGGAGGGTGTTGCAACTAGGTTTCTGCACCTTAGGGATGTCTCGATGAAGGTTCTGGAGGTTTCCAATCCTAATCTGAGCGATGTGTTGCTCCGCACAACTTCCTATTCTTCACAACCTATGCACACCTTTGTGAATAGTATTATTCCAATCTGATCCTTATTGTGCTATTATATTAGTGCTTAACTTAGTTTGTATGAGCCTAATACTCTTATTACTTATTCAACTTTTAGATAAGTGCACGTACTTGAAAACAATATAACTACATGAACATAACTAGAACATAGAAATACAGATCTACAAACAGAGGCACAATATTCTGACTCAATCTTATCTTCATTAATCTTCAAGTTCAGTTACAGACTTGACTCCTCCCTACACACTCAGCTGCGGGGGTCTGCGCACTCAGTTGCAGGACTTTACTAGGCCTCTGTGCACTCAGCTGCAGAGCCATTACCTACCACTATGTTATATACCTAGGGGGGATAATATGGGGTAACAAGGGAGGTACCCAAGGTAATAATGTAATAATGGGATGGGCCATAGTAATAAATAAGGTGGTTAACCCATATCATGTAAGGGACCACAAGTAGTTAGTAATAATGTAATGGGCCCATGGTATTAGTGGATAGTATGAGGGAACCATGGTAATGATCCATGGTATTGCATGTATGAGGCCTATATAGAGGCTTAAGACCCACATGAGGATGTCAGGAAAAGTCAGGATTATTTTTTGACAGCATATGGCTTAGTGGAGTGTCTCCTTCCTTAAGGATTACCATGGTTCCCTCATACCATCACTAATACCATGGGCCATTACATTATTACTAACTACTTGTGGTCCCTTACATGACATGGGTTAACCACCTTATTTATTACTATGGCCCATCCCATTATTACATTATTACCTTGGGTACCTCCCTTGGTACCCCATATTATCCCCCCTAGGTATATAACACACTATGACCCAATACACTTCATATTCACTTCTATCTTCTAACCATGCCTTTGCATCTATCTATTACTTGCCAAAAAACTTAGAACTATCTTTATGCTTAGAGCCTCGCTCTATTTATACAATCCCATGGTCTACGGACCATGGGTAGGCTGACATACTATAGATTAAATTACATTATTTTAGGGCAAACAACCCTAGACTCTTATTCTCTGCACCTGCATTTCGTGGGGTCTTTACATTACACTAAACAAAAATCAGGCTTTAAGACCCAAAAATATGTTATGGGGGGGATCTACTACCCAAAATGCCCCTAACACAATCATCATGACTCATCCTGAGTCACTCTACTGGTGCGGTGATCTTTGCACAGAGTCCATCCAGCAGGTCTTGTGCAGCATGAGTATCCATAGCACACTATTCCACCACCTGTTGTACATGTTGCACACATATCTCTAAACTTTGGTGAGAAACGTCACATTCCTATCCAACTATATATAGTTCCTGCATCTGTGCTAGCTTCCCTTCAATGGTAGCTATAATTGCGAATGCTTCATCAATCCATTGTTGGATGCATGCTTTAAGCAGGGCTTCCTTCTAGTACATGGCATCTAATCAATCCTTCAGTTCCCTTTCCTACTGTAGTCTGGTGGGTCGTTTAGTAAGGGAAACCGTCTACATGGTGCTCCAGACATTGTCGTACTCCTGCTACAACTCATGCAATTCTGCTCTAGGAGTTGAAGGTTTGGTTATTCCATTAGGTGTGTGAGTATGGTTAGTTCTTTCTCCAACATCCTGGTGAAACCTTATGTCGCCTGACCAATTTTTTCCAACCCCATTTGTTCTGACTTCTAGGGGTGTGGAGGGCTATGCCTTAAATCGTAGCTCGACAATCTACAAGTTCAGTTCCAACTGAACCTTTTTCGTTTCCTCCCGAGCCTCACAGACTCTGGCTACTAATCTATGGAGCCACTCTGATACCGGTAGCTCTGCTAGCACGACCAACTCTGGAATGCTCCTGCATGCTTCCTATACAGCTTGCTCCAATCCATGAGCCTATGCAACCAACTCATCCCACTGGATGTCGAGCTGGTCCATGTTAATTTTCTATTCATGCAGGACCTTGATCACTCGGTCTTCCCGGGTGTTGAGCTCTGTGATGACCACATCCTGTAGTTGGTACAAAATTTTTTGTGGAATGGCAGCCAAGTTCAAAATGACACCTTTTATGCTACTCATTGTAGCAGGGTCACCCTCGCTTGTTGTTGCTAGCACACCTTCGGGCAAGACAAAGGTGTTGCCCATACGGGCACTCAACGTCTATTCAGCCCCGGCAGTTGCTGCTGTGACAACTTGGCCATTGTGCCTGTTTGGGGGCATTGTACCTGTAAACCTTGTAACTGCATGCTAAGCGGCCTCAACACAGTGTTTCGCTCCATCTGCAATTCCTAGAGTGCGTCCTTTGCGACGTCACGAATCATTTGATGACATCCAATAGATCACCTTCTGTGAGCATGATCAGTTCGACAGATGTATTTGTGGCTTTTCCCTTCTTTCAGGGAGCTATTTTCTCAAGGTCACCCAGCCAATTGAGTTGGGTCGATGCAGAACTGGGATCTGCACATTCCTCTATCCCCTTCCCCAATCTACTACCCCATGGACCTCTCTTGGCCCTCCTCGGGCTCTCTGGCTAGTGTAGTTGTGGTCTCTACCATCTGCACTACTGTTGCTATATTAGCGGCCTTATGTTGTGTGGTTGCTTCTTGTTCCTAGTATCCTCTCAACCAGCTGCATGATGCACAGCTTGGTGTCCTTCTTTTGTTGCTGTGCTGCGACCTTCTCAATTTCTACCATTTCTAGGGTGCGCCACTCTGGAGGCCATGACTCCATTACTGCGAATATTGTATCATCCGTTGCGATGAATGGAAGCTTCACCCATTTTCGTGCTAGATCCTTGCACCCCTGGATATATAGTTTATGCATATTCACCTTGAATTCTGTTGCACTCTGCAAGCTGTTATGAGTTGTAGGGGATAAGCACGATCTATGATTGATCCCTGTTCAGATGCTTGCCTCCATGAACACCTAGACTACCTTTATCTCACATATCCTATTCATGTATTTTGTAGCCCAGAGTGAGGTGTACCTCGCAGCTTCGGGCAGGTTACCATCAGTAGTGGGAAATTGGTTGTCTGCCGATAGCTCCACTATAGCATAGTGGAAGGTCCTACCCTACTCCTGGGCCTCCTTGCAGTTCGTCAAGGATTCATCGCAGAGGAATTGTGCCCAGTTGAACTAGACCCCCTTTGTGCATTGCTCTACCAACACAATCACAAACACTGGTACTTCGTCGACATGACATTTCCTCATTAGTTTGTTGGCTAGCAACTAGGTGGCTACGCACACACCTTGGTATTTAATTCTTGTTATTACAGACCCTCGCTTTCTCTTTTCTAGTTTATACTTGGCCTTCATAGTTTCTGCAAGGCCCAAGTCGCTACTTTTTCCTGTTATGGCCATGGGGTCATTTCCTTTGACTCATAGTCGAGAAATTCAGTGAATTAGATTGACTATGATGGGAATTGGCTCCTCGAGCCAGAGGTACCCATCATGCACTAGGCATAGCTACTACCTGATGACAAAAATGGTGATGGGCATAGGGTGGTATTGAGGTATCCATCACAGATGGAGTAACCTAGCCCTCTCCACACAGCGCAACCATTTCTGCTTCATTAACTTCTCTGTGGCCAACTGTGGGAACTTCTCACTATTCGTGAGGTCCCAATCTTCGAACTTAATAATAGGTTCTCATCCCAAATATGGACCTTCAAGCCTTATAACATTAGGGAGGAGCGAGGTTTGGATCACACTCTCTATGGCCTCCAAGTCCTTCGGTACCTTAGCTTTCCCTTTCCACGGGAGGATGTAAGGAGGTAAATTTGTCACAGAAAGAATTTGGGAGACATCCTCTGCCTCATCATCTTGTGCCTCAATTTGGGTGATCAGTGCTTGCAAGTCTTCCTCCTCCTCCTCTGATGGCTTTTCCCTTCTCTGCCATTAACAATTTGCCAAACCGTGGATTTCTTAGGGATACATGGACTAGCCCCATCGTTTGCTTATCTTTCTGTGGCCAAAGGAATGCATGGTGATTTTGGAACTTTTGGCACAACTTCTACCTCTCTAGGCTCCTCATGGGCCATATGGGACTCCTTGGTAACTTCAACAAATCGCACTCTTATTCTAGCAATCATCATTATGTCTACACTTGAGGATGGTAAGAGTATGCGATGCTCAATGCTCTGTACTTGCTCAATTCTCAAACAACTAAGTGCTGCATTAGAGCTGGCCCTGGGGGTTTTACAACATCTTTTAAATTTGAATTCAACCCTTCCCCTCACTTCTGCATCATTAATGTCTTCTTGGTAGCAGATCATCCCAAATATAGCTCTTAATTCATGTCTTAATTGCTCACTACCCACTCCTTTTTGCCTTAAATTGGACTTCTTGTCATTAATAGTGACACCAACAGTTACCTACCAGCCTACCCGCGTAGCAGCTGATCCCCCTATGCATGACCGTTACCCTTGTGACATGTCGATCCTGTGCATAACCTCCATCTCGCTCAACTCCCATACAGACTCTTTTATATTCCCACGCACTCCTTCAATTTCTTAGAGTGCAGAGACTGTGCTCTCCACAGATAGTTAGGTGGTCGCACCATCTATGCGAGGCTTCAATTTACCTTCCATCCTGGTTTGCAGGCATCCCTCAATTACCCTCGCGTCTGTCAGTGCATCATGTTCTTCCTTGTATGGTGCACTCCCCTATTTACTTTGTTTAGTAAGGTGCGGTTGCAACCATGGTAGCAAGGCCACAAATTCTTCTAATGCAGTAGTATGGCTGGCTATACCTTGTCCTATCACCCTTAGTTTCCCTGTGTAGCATGCTTGCGTGATTTCGGTTTCTTGTTTGTTGATTTGTTTGTCCAATAACATGCTTTTCTTTCCCAGTCATACCCAATCTTCTTCGAGTTCATGAAGTTTCAAGTTCCCTCTCCCAACCGCTTCCTACAACTGCATAATTAATTTACCTGGGTCCTCACATACTATCCCAACTGTGGGAGTTGTTATATGGTAGCTCTTCTCTACTCTTATGGTCTTGTTTCTTCCCCTCAATATTGGAGTCATTTATGCGCTTAGGTTTTTCCTTATGGCCCTATAGACCCATCGAACCGCTAGTATGCGCAGGTCCCAATTAGTTCGTCTCACCTGGTGAAATTTGTTCATGATTCCACATAGCTTTTTGAATGCTTCTACATGGAATATTTGTGGTGTGCATTGCTTTTCCCGCTGTTGTGTCTAATTCCGGTTTTCGATCCTTAGTCTGGGGTGTGCTTGCATAGCACACATTTGCACCCATTGACACTAGTGGGCACGCAAGCTACTTTGTCCTGGCTACCCAACTCTTGTACACCACTGGGGTCTTCCAAACTGTAAGCGCATCTTCCTTCTATATTTGTTTACAATGGTCTCCTAATGTGTACTCCACCATCATGCGGGTGTTGCGCTCAGCACCCATTCCAATGCACCGTACAACTGTTCTTTCGGTACTGCACTTTCAAATTTGTCCAATTCATCCACCACTATCACTCCATCATATGTTGGTAGTTCCCTTGCATCTGTCATCATGCAACACAGTGATCTAATCATCATGTTGCAATTTAGCGTTGTCACTTCGTGCAACCAAAGCTGTCAGCATTCTACTTCTTCATATGAATCTGAAGTACAGGAGTTGTCACGCTCGCATGAGATTCTACCATCTACAGTCGGGTTCACCCACTCCTTTTCTCACATCGTTATCTGGTAAATACAATCCAGCTCATTGTCTCTTTCATCGTCGCGAACTAGTTCAGTGTAGCATGCTCCATCGACTTGGTCTAGCAGAACTACTACTCATAGGGAATTTTTATCAAATATCATCTTCCGCTTCTTCAGGTTGATGACTCCATTCATATCAGTGGCCTATTATATTCCTAGCAATGTGGGATAGGGATTGTTGTCATCGAAAATCTCTATTACTTCAAAATTTGTTTGTGTACTCGTGCGTTCGATATGAACTGTTACCACTTGCAACCTTCCCATGGGAAAAATCTTCTATTGGTTTGCCATTCCTAATTGAATAGGGGACCATTGTAATGTGGGCATACCCATATGTTCCCATGTTTGCTTTAGTAACACATTTGCATCCAATCCTAGATCTAGGATGACCTGATCCATTTCGTACTCACCAATCTATGCAGTCAACCTCATCTCCCTTCCAATGCACAATGCATGCTTCCCCAATTTTTGGACTATGCGCAGTTCACCTGACCCCACGCACCTAGTGATCAACTCTTTTAGTCTCGTAATTGCCTTGTTGTCACGCAACAATTTCATACATGTCTTTAGAAATGTAGTAAGCATAGAAGGATCCATGCCTTGCTCTGGTTGATCCTTACTAACTAAAGTGGAGGCCTTCACGAAGCTCTTCTTAGCTTCCATGAACATCTCCTTTGTGTGTTCTAAGTTAAACTCAGGTTCCCTTGTAGGAGCCTTACGAACCCATGTATCTTTCTCAGGCTACTTCCCCTTATCCTCCCCTATGGTTGCACTGTTTCTGAGCACCATGTTCACATTTGGGTCTTCTTCGCACGTTCAGACCTCATCATTTGGATATTCTGAGTCAGAGGCTAGAGCACCCCTTTTTCACACATCTGTGTGATCAACGTAGGATAATCTATCATTTCATGATCAAACTGAGCATATTAAGAACATGATATTCTCATCGGGTTGGTACAATCGTGGGCATAGTGCCCTAGTCCTCCACAATTGTAACAAATTAACTATCTACAACCCCTTCTTAGTCCCATTCCTCCTCATCCTCGACCTCACCTGTGAAATCCAGTGCGCGCCATCCCTGCAGCTAGCTCGAGGGCTCACATTTCTATCTGCATTCTATAGGCTGGGGTCTGATCCATTATTAACTCGTAGCTGCAACAAGTGCACTTATCGTGGCCTACTAACCTGTAGAAATTACAAAACAACTATTGGGGAGTCTATGTATACTTCTGCAATGAATGACAATTGTCCATCGTGTGCTTTCCTCCTATCTAACAGATCATGCACCATAACACAGGGGTCGCACTCGACCCTTCCTGTGCCTCTAGTACCAACGACATTGGTCACTTTGCTACCAAGTAGTTTACGAATATTGGACAGTGGTCCTTATCATGGCCCTGGCCTTTGCATTTCATGCACCATACTTCCTCGCGTGCCTCTGGCCACTCTTCCCTATCCCACTTCAAGCTCTGCATTTCCAGGTAGAGATTCTGTAGTTGCATGTGGATTTGTTGGACTCCCAACCTACGATATTTTATTGGGGTCTCATACAACCTCATCCCCATTTCCAACGCTTCAGACTGGGTGGAAAATTTCTATTGTGACAACGTCGTCCTCAAGTGCAGTGTAAGGGATGCCACAAACCATGCGTGATGTTGTACATCCATGAGCATCATATTATCCTCATGGATCGTACTCTTCATCCACTGATCCAGACCCTAGGGGGTCTCACTTGGAAGCATCATGATCCCTTTAAAACTGATGATTGACTGTGTCTCTGATTTCAGCCAACTAAATTCTCTGTTCAACACATTCTGGATCTCTATTATCCCTATGTTTGGGTGGTCATTGGAGTGCTTGATATACCATATTAGCACGTGATCCTTTAGCGTGCTCACTAATGTAGCCTTCTTAATGTTGTCATCAATGATCCCTTGCACTACCCATACTGCTCCTACCATGAATCAGAATTGGACGGGATCCTCATTCCCTACTCCTTTGAATACGGGTAGCTTGATCACGCTTGCCATGTTGAACTGTGGGGTTGGTGGAGGTGGAGTGGGTGGATATTGAGATGAAGGAGGAGAAGCGAGTGGTGGTGTGGGTGGAGGTGGTAACTGCGGAATGCGGTGCCTTACCAAACTAATCGTACTCCTCGGAGAGACTCGAGCGAGCTCTTCCTCTCTCTCACGCGAAGGTGAAATTAAATGGTTGTTTCCTAATTCCCCACTACCATTGTAAATCTTTCTGCTCTTCATCGTTCCAAACATTAATTTATTCACATAACTTGATTTTTGCATAACAACATCTTAATCCAAGTATTCAAATATTTAATGCACTTACCTCAAGATCCCTTAAGAAAACATCGTTATGCTTCATTGTAGCTCACAGTTGTGTCCACTGCAAACTGAGTGATAAATCCTCCTATTATCTCATCAAGCCAATGGCCCACAGCTTGCGCGACCTTGTCTTTTGATGCCTCTAGTCTGCACACTAATTCCAGAGTCACCACTATCGGTTGGTCGAGCTTGCACCTTCCCTGGTTGTAGGCTAATCTCGTGATCCACTCATACATTTTAGAAGGAAAGGATGTGAATAAAATCTCATGGATTTCCATATACAGGTAGTGATCCAACCACCTTTTCTCAGATACCTACAGAATTTTGTTTTCCTGTGTCATGAACTCATGAATCTTCTTGTCCAACCACTCTTAAATTTCCTTCTTTGTTGGGTTCTAGTGGCATGACATTAGAAATCCCTTAGGTAGATCCTGGTCCCGGCAATGGAACCATTTTTTGGCTACATGGGGCCTAACCCAGGTTTAGCAGTGAGTTTAGCTAAGTAAATCCTAGTACTACTGGCCCTTTCGGCAACAATTTGCAGAGTGCACACTGAGGTCTCACCCAAAGTAATATGGGAGGGTGCTGGAACCAGGCTTTTTCACCCTACAGATGTCTCGATGAAGGTTCTGAAGGTTCACAATCCTAATCTATGCGTTGTGCTGCTCTACCCAGCTTTCTATTCTTTGCAACCCATGTGCACCTTTGAGAATAGTATTAGTCTGATCTGATCCTTACTGTGCTATTATATTAGTGCTTAACTTAGTTTGTGCAGGCCCAATATTCTTATTACTTATTCAACTTTTAGATAAGTGCACATACTTGAAAACAATATAAATTCATAAACATGACTAGAACATAATACATATCTACAAACAAATGGACAATATCCTGAATCAATCTTATATTTATTAATTTTCAAGTTCAGTTACAGACCTGACTCCGAACTGCGCACTTAGCTACGGACTCTATGTCTAGGCCTCTACGCACTTAACTACAGAGCCTCTACCTACCACTATGACCCAATACACTTCATATTCACTTCTATCTTCTAACCATGCCTTCACATCTATCTATTACATGCCAAAAAAATAAGAACTGTCTTTACACTTAGAGCGTCGCTCTATTTATACAATCCCATGGTCCCCAGACCATGGTTAAGCCAACATACTATACATTAAATTACATTATTTTAGGGTGGGCAACCCTAGACTCTTGTGCTTTGCGCCCACATTTCATGAGGTCTTGACATTACATTGACCAAAAATTAGGTGTTAAGCCCCAAAAGTATGTTATGGGGGGATCTGCTGCTCAACAGGGACAATGTTTCCATATAAGGAGCACCAACATTTCCAAAAGAAAGAAAAGGATGAGGATTCCCATCTGAGGGGAATCCTTAACTGGTATACTCTGGGAATGTTACCATTGGAATCGACCCTAAGGAATCACTAAGGAAGATAACTTTAAACAAGAATATTTCATGGGAAGTTAATTTTAAGACACTGAAACAAAACTTTTCCATTTCATATTTTAAGAGTCCAGAAAAGGATGAAAAGTGACTTTGGTCGCTTTCGGAATTAACAAGCTCAAAAGGACAAGTGCTCGATGATATTTTCAAGTTTAAAGAGTAAGTAAACATCAAAAATTACTACTTAGGGTACTCTAGGCATAAGGATTATCAGGTAACTATGAATTATAGAATACCTCCTAGCGAAATGAGAAGTACGAGTAGGAAATCTCCCCAAATGCTATGCTTGGTGTATCACATTTACAAGGTAGCAAACTTAGCTTCCTATGGATAAAGGATTTCAGACCTAGTAGGGTCTCCCTTTATATACACAATGGTATGAGGAGCACAAGTCTGTACTAGCACTGTCTATTGCTGAAGCAAACGATAGCTGCTAGGTTTTAAGATGCCAAAAACGTCTCTAGCCTAGACCACTAAATGTAAGCATTAAGTTTCAATGCTTCCCTAGCTTAATTCAATAAAATTTAATGGTTGATCTTGAATTAGGTTTCAATTACTTGGCCCTACCATTGTCATCTGACAAAACTCCTACATGCAGCTATATGATAAAAAAGATCTTTGTCTTCAATGAAAGTTAACACTAGTTGAGAGATAGGGAACATAAAATTAATGCAAAAATAAATGAATGAAATCTTTCACTAATATATGTCCTGAATGCTCTTATTCCTCCCTTAAAAACAAAATAAGTTCCATTTCATTTCCATGCCTATTATGATGCAATTCTAGCTTCTCGATAACGCTACTAATGCAGTATTTTCTCACATCTGGTCGATAGGCCTACAAAATGGATCAATCAACATCCATGAACACCTTGTCATCATGCCTACAAAAAGCCCTAAGCGTGAATCTCTCAAATCCATGAGTTTCTAAACTTGACTGCTTCATTCTAGTGCTCTTAAGACCTAGCGCATATTAGCCCTTTATGGACCTGCATTTAGCAACATGTTGCTTAGTTCTGCACATTATTTGATCACAACAGGTTTTCCCTTCCTAGGGTTGCACTGATTCTAGAAATTCTAAAAAATAAAAAGAATCTCGAAGCTTCTTATTCCAAAAGATTCTAAGAGTTGTTACAACCATTTAACTTGAATAAGAACTTTGATCCTATCGTATCCTACCTTGAAGTTTTCACCTCTTATCACTTGATCTCATCCTCTCATCAAGAGTGAATCTTAAGTATAGATTGGAAAATGGATAAAAAATCCTAAACTACCATCCTCTCCTATATATTTACGACCATCCATAAGCTAGAGGTTGGCTTTTGGAGACTAATCATACCCATATGTTGCTTATTTGATCATAAGAGAGTTATCATTCCCATGCATTAGGTGGCCTTGAAGTTTACATTGTGGCAAGGAAGGACAAGTCAACTTGGGAGGATCTCTAGAAGATCGACTTCCACTTTTGGTTGTAGACTTTCTCCCTTTCATATTAATACAAAGAGTACACCATTTTCCTACCTATGTTATGATATATTTATATACATGTGTTTCAATGTCATGTTCATCCATTGAATACATTGATTGCATAATGCTACATAGATGTCATAGATCTTTGGCTTGTGTTGTTTTTTTATGAAAGTTCTAATTATAGTGATCCAAGCTATGGTTGGAACTAACAAGGCAAGAGGAGAGAATATATTACAATGGATCACAAGTAAGCATAGTTCCATTCTTCAGTTCCTTTAAGGAGAAATTTATAGTCTTTGATTTCTATTGTTCTACACTAGGCACTAACTTTAGGGAAGATATTTCTTTCCACAGTAATAGATTCGATATAACAAATTGACAAATCCACTAGGGAACAATTCATTTCCTTAGTGGTTTCCTTGAATTTATCTCTTGTTACACCTGTTGAATAGACCTTTAGTGCCTCACTTAGTTTGAATTGATACTAGGAATACCTTTCATTGAGAAACATTTTATTTTTTGTGTTGAAAACTAGATTTTCCTTAATTATCCCACCCCATGTTTTGCTGATAGAGTGTTGTAGAGCACCTTCGATAACTACTTAACTAATATACAAAGCACCTTCTCATTTGTTGCACCTACTTTGATTCCTCTTTACCTGCACTTCAGAGCACCCTAGCCTTCTTTTTACCTACATTGACAAGCACTGGTAGCCTCTTTGCACCTATGTTGACCTTTGTTTCATGCAAAAAAAATCCTTTTCATGCGTTTATCTTTGATTAACTTGGTTCTAGTTGGTCCTCCTTCTATCCCTGAGTGTGTTTAGGTCTCTCAGAAGCCTTCATATTGTTTTACTTTTTTTTTTAGTTCCTTTAATGAGAATTTGTTTAGATTTTTCTTTGTTCTTGTCATTAGGTCATTAGAAAATTGATTACATGATCATTGATTTCTTGAAGGAATTGGTGTTTCAGTCATCTTTCTGGTATTTTCATTTATCAATGATTAGGAAAATATCTTAGCTTTCATCTAAAAATTAAGTGGAATTGAAAAGAAAAATATTATGCATCATGTATTGCATATAGGGCTTTAATATCAACTACCAGTTTTGGTTGTAAACGTTTTCCCTTTCATATTCATATTAAAAGAGTATATCATTTTCCTACATGTATTATGTTATATTTTTATACATTTTTTTCAATTCTATGTTGATCCATTGAATACAGTGATTGAATACTACTACATAGATATCATATATATTCGGCATGTGTTGTTTGTGTATGTAGGTTCTAATTATAGCGATGAAAGCTATAATCAATATTTCTGCTCTGGGTGATTAGGAATGGACACCAAAATACAAGAAAGTGAAGAAAAGGACCTCCCGAAGGTAGTTTGGAATGATGAGGGCCCAAGCATACCAATGAAGGTATCATAAGTAGTTACGCTAACCTCCAGACAATAGCCTTTGCTAGTGCAATTACCCAAGCTTCACAATGGCACCTTCTAGAAGTACTATTAAAGTGATGCAATGTCTACCTGAGGTACCATGGGAATTCCCCCCACAATCACCTTTATGGTCCCTAGGAAAGGAAATTAAGGCCACCGGTTCATGATCAGAAATTGGAAGGAACAATCATGGATGCACAATCCAAAAAATAGGAGAGGGTTATCTCTCTTTCCTTATCTTCACAGGTCATCATGCTTGACTCTTGTGTTAGAGGAGCTTTTCTGGATAGCTTAATGACACTAGATTTCCACTCATTAATAAACTTATATACTTTCAATTTAAGTGTCCTTGGAGAGTTTACTCTCCACACACCTATTCCAAGGCCCTAAATTCCCTAGAGCACTTGATGTGTCTATGAAAAAAATAAAAATTCTAGTTCATTTTAATTTTAAGCGTTCATTTTAGTTGGTTTTTGTTGAAGATAAGGGAAGTGGAAATGCAAATCATGATGTTATGATGAAAAAGAAATCAATATAAAATCTAAACTACATGAGAATGCAACACTTATTTCTCTTAAATGAAAGAGATTTCTACAAGGGTTCTACGAGAAACCTAAGAAATAAGGAAAACTCTTTCTTTTTCAATTAAGCACTCACACATTCAAAACCTAACAAAAAGGACTAAATGATGTCTAAAATTCATCTAACCTAATGCACACTATCATGTAAAATTTGCAAGATTCCAAGGAAGGTTTAAATATAAACAAATGTGATTATAAAGGTAAAGGCCAATTTAACAAGCAAAGAGAAGCAATTATCAAAAGAAAAAGCACCCCTCAAGGAAAAAATAATTTTAACCTTAAAACAAGAATTCACACATTTGCTGAAACCGAAAAGATTGCAAAGTCAAAAAAAAAGAAAAGAAACACAAAGAATTTATTTTTCTATTTCTTTTAAAGATTTAAAGAACTAAAAAGTTCAAAAAGGGAAAACAATCAAATATCTTAAGAGCAAAGGCATGAAAAAGACTCAAATCCACCTAGTCACAAATGATCATAAAGATAAAATACTAGTGCAAATGAGAAACTTAATCACTTCAAGAATTTGGCCAGAAAGATATAAAAGGCTTTGAAAATCAGGAGGACTCTAGAGAATTAAAATCCATCATTCAACCAATAATATGAAGACCCTTTCAAATAAAATAAAGAGAAAAAACAGAAACCAACCTTCTATGTCAAAAAATATGCAAACCAAAGACTGGGTTATCAATAAGTTTAAGAGCAACCAGATCTGTTCGAGAGCCACTGAACAACCAAATACCTCAAAAAGAAGATATGGAATATAACTTCAAACACAAAAATATTCAAACCCTACGTTGACATAAACATTTCTCAAACAAGATGAAATACACCAACAAAAAAACACACCAGGGTTATTTCAGACTTCACAAATATCAAGAAAACATAGAAAAAGCTTGGTGAAGACCCCAACAAAAGCCAGAAATATTTTTTTTTTTTTCAATTTTTAGATTTTCACATGATTGTTTAGATATAGTCCCATGTGTATATGTGAGTGTATGTGAATAAACATGCATATACATAGGTTTCTTTGGAAGAAAATATTAGTGCCTTAACCTACCTCAGGCTGAGAAAGGTAGGACCTAGGATAACATCAAACCAAGCTTAACCTGGTAGCTAGCCCTACCAGGTCAGGAGAGGGCTCTCTCCTTGTCAATCTCAGCAAAATATGATCAATGAGGCTTGAGATGACTAATTTCAAGACTGATTTTAGGCCAGGTATGTGTGCAAAATAGTTTGATTAAATTTGTTGATGTTTTGTTGGCTCAAATGGAAAGGCAGATTTTGGGTCTGGGGAATGAGGCTCAATTTTGCAGAGATCTCCATGGGGGAAGGTATGCAAATGATTTGGTACTTCAAATTGAATGAAATGGAGAGATTTTAGATAGGTGAGGAGTTGAAGAGGGCAAGAAAACCTCAGGGATCCTCTTCAAACAACTAAAAACATAAATAACTAAGTAAACCCTAGGTAGAGAACTACAATTTCAATGGATTCTACCTTTATCCTTGTTGTTTAGTTAAGATGAAGCAAGAGAGATAATGGCATACATAAAACACATGTAAACTTACAATTACAAAAGGAAACATGATACCAAAGTAAGATGCCACATGAATCCCATAAAGTGCTACAAACCCTGGTCTATTCCTTAGCCAAAACTACTGAAATGTGTATACAATGAAGCTCCAAGCTTTCTCAAAAGTCCAACCTTTGCTAATGACTAAAAAATCACAAGATATAGGAAAACAACAACTCATCCTAGCCTTTAGGGGTCGAGCTCTTAATTTTAGGAGCTATTCCAACAAATTCTAAACTGAGAACTAAAAGGTAGGTAGTGGAACAACTTGCCTCTAAAAACTAGGGAACTGATTCATTCAATTGCAAACTACATTTTCATGGATGAATCTACCTATATGAGTGAAAATTTATCATAAATACATCAAAATCCATCAATTTACATTAAATTACATCATGAGTTTGACATTTAAAAGGAGAAAAGTCAAATTGTCAAGAAACTAGGCGAAAAACAGAGTATTTTTGGTCAAACTGAGCAAAATTCCTCCAATGCTCCGCGCTGATTTCCCTATGCATAGTGCCTTTTTGCAGCTGCATTTGGAGGCCTTCCCGGTGTCCAAAGTTTCTCCAAGTTTACTTGTTGGAAATTTCTACCCATCTATTTTCTAGAACAAGTGGAATTTTTGAATGTGGCCTCCATTTACCCATCAAAAATTGAGTTCTCCCAACACTACTTACTGTGTGTCCAAAAAGGGGCAGAAATGTCATTTTGATGTGTTTTTGACCTTTTTGGGAGCTCAAAACCTGTCAAAATTTCTTGGCCATTTGTGGGCATGCATATTTTTTGATGAAAAATCCAAAAATGCTAAGTTTTCCTCAAAAGGAGACCCCCATCAAAAGCAAGCGCCGGGTGGTGCGATGCATTGGGTAGGAAAACCTATTTTTTGCCCTAAAAATTCCAAAAATTACAAAAAATGTCCCAAATTTTTTGAGATTTGGGATGAGCGTCCTCCATTAAGTGCTGTGTTGGGCCAAGGAAGCCTCGGCTAAGATCTAAAGTCTATCTTGCTCTTTTCGCTTCCTCGATGCCTTCTTCAACTTGGCCTTCAAGTTCCTGATTCTTTCCTTGCAACTTTTGTTTGTTGCCAAGTAATGGTAGGCCATGTGCCTCAACATAGTTTTATCCCTGCTGGTCTTCTCTAGCAACTTTTCTAAGTGGATATTCATTCGCTCAAGCCAAGACTCACAATCAGCATTGATTTCTTGTTCAATTAGGGTGAGATTCACTTTCCTCGTTTTGGCATCTTGCCAGTTTTCTCGTATGTTTTGCAGCTCCATAATGATTTGTTGATCCTCTAGTTGTTTGTTTCTTTGATCTAGATATTTTATTATCCACTTGGCTCTTTCTAGGTTGAGGGAAAAATCATTAATGTCCGCCTGTTTCTCCTGAATGATCTCCTTGAGCTTTGAGCTTTGTGGGCCCAAATTAGTGTCATCATCCTGAATGAGAATGAAATCTGTCTCCTACCCTCCTGAAGGCCCCTCATCATGTAATGACCACTTGCCCTTGTCCTGAACCTGCTTTTTTGTTGGAGGAAGTGAGACCCCTTCCACCCGAGCTGGAAATAATACTCGCTTTGCTGCTACAAACAACCTTCTAGTGCCCTTGTGGTAGGTGATAAACACCGGCACACTAGCGGTTTGTGCCTCATGAATCTCCTGCTGATGTGAAGGTCCACCTATCTTGTGAAAAGCTACTGGAGGCACTTGAGAACTTGTGAAGACCTCATGAGAAATGAAATCCTCCCATGAGATGTTCTGTAAAACAAGCTAATGCAAGGCCACAATTTTGATTACTGCAAAATGGTATATGTTGTTATACTACTACTGAGGAGTCTTCCTGTGCACTAAGGTGGTCATATTCTCAATGTTCTGGCAAATAAAGTAGGGGAGATTCATTATTCTTACCCTAGTAAAGTGCATCAACAATCTGGTATGACAGGCATATAGGTGAGAAAACCGACCCTCACAGTTGAAATACTTAATTATGAGTTTCATCAAGCGAGCATATGAGTCTTTCAGATACTAGAAGGGAAAAACTCTGCTGAAATGTCTCTGATAACTAGCCTTGATGTAAGGCTCATAATTTTCTCTATCAATCTGCTGCCTTTTATTCCACTACTCACCAACATTTGGAATGCCAGTTGCTAGAGAAATAGACTCTGGTGTCAAGGTGAATGTCACACCTACTAGTGTGACTTGGCCATTATGAAGATGCAGCACAAACAACCTAGCCAACTCATGATGGTACTGAACTCTCTCTACCATCTCACAAAACTAATAATAGGATTGGTGTTGAAAGCATGTGACAGCAAGCGAGCACGCTACAGCTCAGCAAGTGAAGTAGGCTCCTCTCTTATATGTTTACCACCCTTGTGAGGTCTCCTTGGTGCATGCATTTATCTAGGAGAATCATTGTGTGTCTCCTCATCTCAGTCATAGGAAGGATCAAATTCCATGTTTGCCAAATGTTTGAGTTCTCTTAGATGAATATGAAGAGATTTAAGGTGTCTTTATTTTTATACTTCCATGGATGAGAATGTATGAGGGACTGTGAAAAGAAAGTGTATGAGGGTGTTGAAAGTGTTTTGGGAATATTTGCTGATAGGATTTTGGGGAATAGAAGGGTTTTAGGGATAGTAATTAGACTTTGGGATAACAATTAGGGTTTAGGAATTTGTAACGAGGGTTTGGGATAGTGAGAATTAGGGATATGGGGTTAGTGAATTTAGGGATATGGGGATTAGGGAATGAGTTGATGAAACTGGAAAATAAATCAGGGAATCAAAGGGTGAGGGAGTGATGGAGTGGACTTGGTAGCAAAAACAAAAACTGTAAACCCTAAGAAATTGTTTTTTGATAAAAAATTGCAAGGAGGTAGGGTTTCAAGATTTTCTAACTAAATCGTCATAAACATCTAGAGGAGCACATTCATTGGCAGTGGAAGAATGTTTGAATTACTTGGACAGGTGGCAATCGATCAAATTTAGCAGTTGGATGAGTTTTGTGGGTGAAATCAAGCTTGAAGCCCTCTGCGTTGCGCCACAAACCCAATGCGCCACACCAACTCTATGCATTGCACTAGTGTATTTTTTACACTACAGAGGGCCCAATGTGCCACGCTAGCTCTATGCACCGCGCCAGCTCTATGTGCCACGCCCACAACCCAATGCACCGCGCCCCTGAAACTTGCACAGTTTGCTGCGATTTTCCCTCTTTTCTCCAACACAACCTTGCTCTTATTTCGTCTTTCTCCTTTGGATGAAAATGAGCTCTTTAAACATAAGAAATGATTTATATACAAAATATTTTAATTCTTCACTCATAAAAACCCACTTTTGTAATGTTTGCATTTGACATTTTCTTTTCAAACTCTGTTTTTAGGTAGTTTGCTTTATTTTTTCCTTTGATGAACTGAATGATTTGACTTTTTGTTTGCCTTGCAGGTGATGGAGATGCTAAAGCTTGGCAAGGTGACCAGGGTTGCCACTGAATCTATTACATATGAAAAACTGAAATTACATCAAATCTATACATGAAAACATAGAATAAATCAGTCTTTGAGCATGTGATTATGGAATTTATTGGTACTGAAACTTTATCCGACCTCCTCAAGCACCTGCTGACCGTTATTGAGCGTTTTGAAGACCTTTTTGATTAAACCCTATACCTAATGAGACTGAAACCCTAAAAATGACTCTTGCATATTTAAAGACAAAAAATGACTGCAAATGATCTAGATGAATAGAAATGGGCCAGCAGGTAAAGGACATGAGGGAAAATGTACAACAAGCCACTACCATTAGATGATCCATGATCCTAATGGAATGAAGCTAGCCGAGTGAGACACCTAATATGCAATGGAACAAGAGAATTTGATCACTTACAGAGGGATGAAGATACTGACACTAACAGAAACTGCGTATGTATGCGACTGTCTATAGGAAAAAGTTCATACAAATGGAAAAATGAAGGGAAAATAAAAAGAAGGCCCAAACTTGAAATATTAGGCTAAATGACCAAATCACTTAAGACTCAAGAAGCTAGGAAAAAGCCAAGAAATAACACACTGAACCTAGATAAAAGAAAAACAACCAATCTAGGAAATATTCAATGGTATTCCCTAGTGGAGCCGACAATTGTGTTGGCAGGAAAAGTTCCCTAAGGAAAGGGTTCAAAGCATCAACATAGTAGGATAAGACAACAAATAACAACTCAATAAGCATGCCAAACATTCAAATTATCAAACTTGGATTTGGAGATATACCTGAAGGTCCTACATTTGAATATGTTCTTTTAGGGTCCAAACCCTCTTTTTCCTCCAAGATGTGTAGACTTGAAAATAAATCACATAAGAAAATACATAATAGCTAATTCAATGTGCGTACATAAGAATATGTTATATCATCATATGTAAACATTCAGACTATCATTCATAACATGACAAAATATATAGGAAACAAGACATGATCTTCTTTATTGATTAGCAATAGTAACTACAGGATAGTTACAACCTGATCCAAGCTAAAGGAAATGATGAAGATTTTCTCTAGATCCATCTAGGTTGAGCCATGAATAAAAATTCTCTAATAGGTGCAAGAATATGCTCGATAATGATGTTGAGATTATCTACAAAGGAAAACATTGTTTCCTGGATATTGGGAGTACAGGAGGCACATGAAAAGAAGACTTGATATGGGGGAAATCGAGTATATTTAGATATCCTCCTTCTCTTGTTAATTATGCATACCCAAGGGGTGTATGTATACCACCTCAAATTGGTTCTTTAAGTTAGGCCACAAGCTCCTATTGGTGGGCTTACGGTAAAACCCTTAAACCCTACCCGAAAAATAGAATTTTCTTTTATTTGTTCATGTTTTAAAATGTGTACGTGGGCATAGTGGTATGGAACCCATGTATGTATGTGTTTTTGTGTGGGAAGGTTCGAGTATGGATTTTGAAATATTGTATTTTAGTATAAAGTCTAGTTTGCATGGGAAAAGGAACTTCTCATGGCCATAAAAGAGCATCAGTTCTATAGGCGTGTTGAATGATGTTATAATAGTGTGTGAGAGTAAAGAAGACCAATAGTTGCTTCTTAAGTTTGGAAACCATCCAATTTTGTGTGAAGTAAAGAGAAATCGAAAGATAAGTATCATCATTTCTTTTTAATAATTTCCAAATTATGAACATTGAATGATAT
The DNA here is from genome assembly GCA_000404065.3 of Pinus taeda. NCBI lineage: Eukaryota > Viridiplantae > Streptophyta > Pinopsida > Pinales > Pinaceae > Pinus > Pinus taeda. The sequence goes on along the minus strand of APFE030269537.1, from coordinate 575,304 downwards.
TCTAATTTATAATAGATGGTTTATGAGCTAACCTGACTTTCTATGATAGGAAGAAAAATGAAATTTCAAGGTTCACATCATTAATAAGTTGTTAATGAGGTATGATTTCAATTATTTTAATTTCCTTATGATAAAAATCAAGCATATTTATGTGTTATGATGCAAGAAAGCATGGAATTATCCATTTTGGGTGGATTGGATTTGTTGCAAGGTGAATGGAAACAACTTGAAGATATCATAGTGCATAATGGCATGTTGATTGAAGATTTCAAGAACATGGCCATTGTGGTACACTAGCACCCAATGGTGTCTATTGACTGCCATGAAGCATCCTATGATCTCTATGAAAATGTTGAGGCAAGGATATGCCTTATTTATGAGACTCTTCCTGATGCAAGGAAGCCTTGCCAAGGAATGGATCTCCCGGGGGACTCAAAAGAAAAGATTGGGATGCAAGAAAATGATATTTGTTTTTAAAAGTTAATGAGCAAGGCTGATTCGAACGAGGAGCACATTGGGTTGTTCTAGGAAGAAATGAGTTGTGAACTATTTGTTAAAGTAAAAAAGAACGTAAAGGACAATAGCCTTGGATATGGGGGTAGGAAACACGCCAGGGAAAAAAAGAAGACAAATCTATCAAGTTGAAATTAGTTATAATGGAATCACTTTGGACTGAATGAAGTCACTTAGGAGATGGCTAAGAAAAAAAGGGTGAAATTCCCATCTTTAGTTTGTTGAATAAATATATGTAAGAGTTATATATATAAAGCTTTGTTTTCTTTTTTTAATTCTAATAAGAACATCAAGGATGGTGTTCCCTTTAAGGGGGTGTGATTTGTGACATCCTTGGTAATTCTTCCCCTGATTATTGTAATGTAATAATGTAATGGTCTGAAGGATGGGACCATAGATCCATGATCTAAGAAGGAAGAGGAAAGACAAGCCCAAGTGGGATTAGTTGGCACCTTAAATTACTTTTGTGGTTTAAATAATGAGAAAAATAAGAGGAAGAGTCTAAGAGGCATATGAAGAGACCCCTTAGAAAATGATAAAAAGGAGAATGCACAAAAATATGGGGTTGGACCTATTCCTAGTAGAGCTCTTGGGAAAAGCTTGAATAAGCGATGAGATGAGGGAATGGGATTTCTCTAAGAGAAATAATTGTGACTAGAAGAGAAAGAGGATATGTGATTGAGTGTTGGCTAGGGATGATAAAGCACATGCAGAAGGGTACTTTCTAGGGATGATAAACCACATGTAGAAGTGTGTTTGTTGTGGGTTATGAAACCACTCATAGAGTGCTTCACACAGTTGGTAAACCACCCATTATTATGAAATTTTTTTGTGATTTACTAGTTAAGAAACTACCCAGGGTGCTTTTTGTGGGCTAATAAACCACTCGTAGAGTGCTTGAAATAATTGATAAACCACCCTTATTATGGATTATGTTGTACTTTACTAGCTGATAAAGCTCCCACTATTATAAGTTTACATCCTCTGTGTCCTAAAAAAGGCTTTTTGCAAGGCTATGAAAAATAGAATTCCCATTTTCAATTTCCTTTCTTTTATGAATGTGTAAGTGAAATAGGTTTGAGTTGAAAGTTGTGAACTTAAAGAAAATTATTTCTAAAGATTTCATGTGCTTGCATGAGTCTTGTTGGTTGAATTACTTGAATGTCTTGTGAATCCTATTTATGATCCCTTTCCATGTAGTTGTTTGGATTCTTGTTTGAAAATGAAATGCTTGTAAGGCTACTGAAAATGTTGACTTATGTGCCTACATATATGGTTTATATCTATAGTGTGACTGTAAATGGGTGTTTCCCCTACTATTTTGTGGAATGTTGATGATTTGGTGGCCTTCTTAGTATAATATCATTTCACCTACTAATGAAATCTTGCTACACTTATATTTTTCTCAAATGAAAGCTACAAGACTCTATTTGGCTGAATGGGAAAGTCCTCGGTCTACATAAACAACTCCTTGTGCCATGTGTTGTATCTTATCCATCAAGAACCCTAAGAGGATTTACTTGTGCGAAGCTCAGGAGGGATAGTACCACGCGTGCTTTGTAGGACCCCAAGAGTGAGAAGTAGATTCTGTCATAGGTCCAAACTCTTATAAAACCACCATGCCATGTATATGGTTATAAAACCTTGTATATGGCTCAGGTGGGAAAAGGCCTTACCCTTAAACCCTTTTAACCTCATGTGCAACCCTAACAAGATTTAGTTGGTTGCATAAAGTTTGGCGTGGAGGCCAAGTCACTAAGCCATATGAATACGATGAATGATCAAGCACAAATTTTGCATAAGGGTTGGAAAATGCATAGCAAGAGAGTTCAGTGCCTGATATTGAATGGGGGGAAACCGATGACTGAGAAAGGGCCTAAGATGACATAAGTACAAAGGTTATTCCTTTGGAAGGATGAAGCGAGGGAACCAAATGTCTTGATTTAGGATTAATGAAGTGGGGTACACTGGAAGTTATTTCCCTGGATGATTGAAGCAGGTGCACTGGGGGTTATTCACCCAGAGGAATGAAGTGAGAGCACCAGAGGTCTCAATCCAAGATGAACAAAGCAGTGGATATCGAAGGTTATTTCCTAGATTATTGAAGGAGGTGCATTGAAGGTTATTCCCCCGAATTATTGAAGTAGATGCACTAGAGGTTATTCCCCATGAGGAATGAAGTGGGAGCACTAAAGGTCTCATTCTGAGATGAATGGAGTGGGAGCACCAAAGGATGATCCCCAGATGTATGGAGTGGGGTACACTAGGGGTTATTTACCGAATTATTGATGTGAGGTGTTGCCTGGATGTATATCATGACAGTGTGGAACCCAAAACCATGAATGGGTGAGAATCGAATCATAAATATCCAAGTGGCACTAAGAGATTACTCGAGTGGGTATAACCACATGGCTGAGATGTTGATGTGGTGCCTTGTAAATTTCTAGGACTCAAATTGCCATAGCTTTTGATCTGAGGTTGGATCAAGGAAAAATTTATATCATTAGAGTTTTCTTGATGAGAAAAACACTATGCTGATGTTAACCAAGACTCTAAGTGAGTTGAAAGAATTTAAATTTTTAGACCCCATTTCCATAGCAACACCTTCGATTTTTGGTCAACATAGTAACCACCTTCATTTTAAACAATGTTTGGTAAGGGTTAGGAGCGGGTGTCTTGCGTTGGAAACCAATCGAGTATGTGTATGAGGTTGAAGAGAAGAGAATACATTGGGTGCTTTTCGGGTTTGGAAAGTGATCCAATGTGTGTATCGAAAAAAGCAAAGTGAAATTCAAGATAAGTATTTATATTTCATTTTATTCCATGATTTGATATTTTGATTTAAGATGAATTGATCTATAAGATAATTTTACTGTCGTGACAGGAACCAAAATGAAATTGCAATTGTCACCTCATGGATAAGTTGTTAATGAGATATGATTTAAATGATTGCAATTTTATTTATAATGAAACTAATGGAGATTTATGTGCTATGATGTAGGAAGCATGGAATTTCCCAGTTTGGTTGGTTGGAGCTGGCTATAATATTGATAGAAGTAACAACAAATAAATTAGAGCATGCCTTAGTAAATTGGTAAAGTATTTCGGGAATAGGGCTATTTTGGGACACTAGGACCCAATGGTGCTGACTGATTACCATGAAGTATGATATGAATGGTATGAAATGTTGAGGAAGGGACTTGCCTTGGTTATGGAATCCTTTCAATGTGAGGAAGCCTTGCCAAGGAATGAATCACTAAAGGGATTGAGAAGTAGAGAAGGGGATGCCAAATATTAGAAGGTGATTGATTTCTTGGAAGGGGGATTAGATCGCTCGAGGAACTAGGAAGTAGAGAAGGGGATGCCAAAAAATAATTTTGATTTTGAAAAGGATAACAAAAATGGATAATTGGAATTAGGAGCACATTGTGGGTGCTCTGGGAATTAATGGGTCGAGAATCATTGACTAAAGGAACAAGGACTGCAAGGGTAAAAAACACTATAATATGGAGTCTTATAGCACTCTAGGAAAACCAAGCTAGAAAGCTAACATTAGGTGTGGCAATAGTACTAGGAAAAATGAAAAGGAGCCATAGAAAGTGGCTAGTGCAAGAAATTTAGATGTCTATTTAGTTGTTGAGAAATAAAATTGTGTGTATATATAATTTAATTGAAAGTGACATAGATTATAAATCTCACAATGATTTTTTCTAGGACTTGGCATTCATTTCACTATGTTTAGGATTAGAACACCAAGGGTGGTGTTCCTCTAAAGAAGAGGGGATTGTGACAACCCCAGGATAATTCCCTTTCATTGTAAATATTTGATATATCTTTTTTATAATTAAAAATTTCTAAGAATTGGGACACAAATTCTGAATTTTGAGAAAGGAGGTCGCTTGAAATTTGAAGGAAGCTTGACTTATTTTATGATAGCCATGAATGGTTGGAATGTATGCATTAAGAGAAATGATCATATTAGTTAATAGAGATGGGCATAAGGATAGAAGAGATATTCCTACCTTGGATAAATCCACAAGTTAGAGAGGACAATATTTAAGCAGGATGGGTTGCAATTGGGACAACCTAAACTCAACAACTAGGAAGTGGAAGGGAGTGCTGACACGAAAACCTCCCCACCACCAATTAGATACAACAGAACCATTGAAGTTAAGAAGGAACATGTGAGAGGAGTGTTGGCACATCCAATCGAAATGGTTGCAACAATGTAGTGGAAAAGACCATAGAGAACCAGAAGGGGAATTCCTCTAACCAAATTCTCACACATGAAGAGAGGACCATGGGGACACAAAGAAAAATGGAGAATGTGAGAGAGCACTATAGAAGGAGAAAGAAAAGAAAAATATTAGAAAGGTGAGGAGGGGAATTAACGTGCCATAGAGAGAAAGAAATATCATAGGAGGAAGAAAGTAGATAGCTCCATGTTTCTATCAAAATACAAAGCGTATAGAAATCATTTGATTTTGGGTGGAGGTGATCCTCTGGATTCCTTGTTTCATCTTGTAATGGTAGAACCAAAATTCTTATTGAAGTAGATAGTGGGTGGAGGTGGATGGCCCTTTGCAGTCTCTGTTTCATCTAGTAGATTTGGTTTAATCCCTTAATTACTCATCCTTAATCTATAGAATATGGCTCGGGTCAACTATTGGAAGAAGTCTTGGCTACAATGTGTCTAAGGTTGGGTGGAGAGTTGAAGTCACAATATTTATTTCCAAGCTCTTTGTTACTAGTTAAGTACTCATATATCATTGTATGCTTGTAAACCTCATAAATTTTCTTATTATAACTCTTGCATGATCTTGGAAATGGTATACTTCAATGTGATTATTGTAGAATGGTTTGGTTCCTAATATCTATATTTTTATTCGAAGCTTAATACTTAACATTGTGGTTGGGTATAGGGGCTTGCTAAACTTATGAATATCATTTAATCAAGTGTGCATAGAATATATAGTATTAGTGGACCTGTGCTATTTGATTAGCGTGTCAAGCATGTTTATTATTAGAGGCATTGTGCATACAAAAATCATGTTTCTATTTAATGTATTTATTTATCACAACTTGTAATGTTGAGGAATGAGGCATTCCTTTCTGAATGAACAATGCTATTTTAAAAGCATGGATATGGGATGGTTTTCACTTTTTGTGTTGAATTGAGCATAATCCTAGTGTAAATGTCTTTCATACAAGGAATTAGTGAATCTTGTAAGTGCTCAATCTAGAAATATGGTTTGAATGCCTGAATATAAATGAGATGCATGAATCTCTCCGATGATTATACTCTATTAAAAGAATGGCTATTATGTTTCATTTCTAATTTATAAGCCCAGGAAGGCTCGTTATTTTGCAAAGGGTAATGCATTGGTTTAATGCCAATGTTAATATTTAGGAATATTAAATTCCTATGTGAATAAATAATGCAAAATGTTGTCTAAATGATGAGGGAAGGTTTATCCCCAAAGACTGATATATTATTTATTTTTCATGCTCTTTGTATTATCACTACTTGCTATAAATAGATCTGATAATTTCCTAAGTTAATATTTAGTTATGGGCTACTCCACTGTTCAACTTGAGTATTTAAACTGGTCCATATGGCAGTGTATAAAAGAGATCAACAAATATGTGTTAAGAAAATGGATGCTTGAACTATAATGACTTGGCTATCAAGTCATTATTTACCCATAAGATCATGAATGACAATGTTTTATATATGTATGTATAGGTCCAAATATCTACGTATTCACACCTTGGGCCAAGGCCTTGATAAGCTTGGAAGGGATAGCTCCAGAGAGCTTCGTAACAACATATTCATATATGGTCATGCAAAGATAAACACTCACAGTGTTAAGGGCCATGGCCCCCACATAGAAATTAGCCCATGTGGAATTGAGCCCCATAACCAAATTCTGAGGGTGCAAAGTGCCCCAAAGATACACATAAACAAGTGTCGTAGGGCTAGAAGTGTAGGGCCTAGAGGGGTGAAAAGGAGCTTGGGCTTTTTCACTATGTTACTAGGCCCCCTGTCCAAGTTCTGGGAGTGGGAATTAAGATTCATTGTTGAGGTTTAAAGGAGTAGCTCCCTACCTAACTATATGGAAAGCAACCATGGACAAGGGAACATGTAGGACATATCTGAGTTATAGATGTTAGGAAGCACTTGCGTCATCCACTTGTACTAGAGGTTTTACCCTAGAGAATTCGAGGAAAGCTCTAGAAAATCCCACCAGGATGGAATGGTGGGGTGGGCCCCCATTGGTTAGTGTCATGTGAAAGAATGTCTACACTAAGTTAGCTTCATTTTGGGAAAATGATGCATCAAACTTCCAAATAACCATTTTACTTATAATGAAAATAAATGATTTTTGAGGGGTTGAGAGCTTGACGGGACCCAAGGCCAACATGGTTCCTTTGTGGCATGCCATGTGACACTCTGATTCAAAAATTTTATAAGTCCATGAGGGCTTAAATCATATTACATGTTGCAATTGAGGAGGAGACCACATAGATGGTGTTGTCACTCCAATGGGAACAACTGCTAACATCATCCTAATGCCTTGTGCATGGTTATTTCTAATGGAGTCAGACACAATCACATAGGGATTTAATCCCTGGGGTGATGTGGTGCAATGGAGCCCACCTATATAAGTGTAAGGGAACTAACCACATGAAATTGGTTGGAACCTGCATAGTGGAGATGACATGGTGATATTCTATTTGGAGCATCCGCATAACCCCAATAGATGTAGATGGAGACATAATAGAATAAGTCAAGACGATGTGGCAAAGGTGCAACCCATGTGCATGGTTAAAACAAATGACAATGAGACATGTGGAGGAGAGATCGACTAGGGTTACACATAATATCACGCCATATTTTCCTAAAGTTTCAATACAAGATCATAAGGAATACTGCTGAGATTTGTTTCCCAACATGCCATGGCCATATACTGCCTATGCTTGGATGCATTATATATATTACAAATAATGTTTTACATTGGGACATAGAAAGGGATTAACACACTATACGGTGTGAGTAAGTTAGGAACTATGTAGAAGGGCCACATGGGTGGCATCAAGGATAGGTTGTGGATAGCCATGCAAGTGCCACATGGTGACCATGTGGGTGACACATGGTAAGCTAGAGTGACATGGAAATATTCGATAGGCCAATATTTAAATGACCATATATTTTTATCTAGGAGTCAAATCAAGGAAAAATTTATATCATTGGAATGTGTAACACCCCACCCCACATTTACCTGATTTTACAAGCTCACTAGGGTAAACGCGAGTTGAGAGTTACTTTGCATGTCCCAAATTTCGAGATGCCATTATGGAAATGCGTACTAACTTTCCAAAGATATCCAACACTTACTAAAACACTCAAGGACACTTAATCCCATCATAAATAACTTGATTCCATTGGTGACCTTCTTATTGAGATGGAACCACTTTCAACCAGGTTTTACAACCTAGGTACATGCACAAAGGCAAGTTAGTGCAGCCAAAAGGCTCTAACTGCATGCAAAAATCATCCATTTTGCAACTACCACCGAAATTTACGTATGTTGAGGGTGTAGTTAGAGATTCCATTACACAGTTTTATGCAAACCTACAAACCAATTCCCCAAAACTTCCTCAATAGTCTCTATGACTCTTTATACCCAATTTTCAAGTCATATTCTTGTTCAAACTTGCATAATGCATAAGATTCATTTAGTGATAAACAAATCATAAAAATAATAACCATAGGTCATGAATACATATTGGTTCATTCTTTCCTTAGTTTCATCAAATGATTGTGAAGAAGGCTTACTACACACTCAGTCTAGTTGCAACAAATGCTTGTTAGCTCATGCATTCATATAACTATCCAATAATTTATCAACCATGAATGAGATCCATAACAAGAGTAGATCATATAATAATAATGTATCATGCCTATAACCAACATTTAACCAAAATAAATCCTTAACAAACCAATCATAAAATTAATATAATAACCAGTGCTAGTGCTCATTAATATTCATTAAAAAGAAATATATCAACATATTCAAGTACCAACCAACTCAAGGACTTTCAAATACCACCCCACCATATACTGGTTTGAACCAAATATTTCTTTCATCCAATCACTCACGTGCCATATTCCAAGCATGAATTTGAGATTACATGCAATAAGCCAAAACAAAACTAACCAGGGAATCTAAAGGCTAAACCACCTCCACCCTCATGCCACACTTATTTCACCTAAACTGATCCAAAAATCACAAAAACCAATACAATATTGGGTGTATCAGAATTTCTACACAATACCTAGAGGAATTTTCCTGTCTCCACCCACCTATCAAAATATTACCTAGAGATAAACCTCTCCACTCTTAACCCTTGGGATTTTCATGAGTTCACCTCACCCCGATTTAAAATCTACAGGCAATCCAAAGCTCAACAAAACATAAACTCACTACATCATCGCTATCCAGGAAATGGAAAAGGCAAGGATGTACACCACTATAAATCTAAGAAAATACCATGCCAATGACAACAAACGTGACCAATAAAATAATGCATAAATCATGCATTCACTTCCTAGCAAGATAACCAGACATGTAACCTATTACCTACAAAATCCTCTTGTTCATTATTATTTATCTGCTTGATTTCTACCCTTGCTTATTGTTGTCCAATCCTCCTCTTGAGCTCCCTTGATTTCCCATTGCTTACTTCCTTATTTCTTCCTTGTGATCAAGTGCTTCTTCTCTCTCCTCCTTCTCTTTTCCAGAGTTAATCGATTATTGTTCTCTCTCCTTTTTCCTTTCCTTTTCTCTTCCTTTTTCTTCATTTTCCGTTGCATGCATATTCTTCTCTCTTCATCTTCCTTTTCTCTTATTTTCCTTTATTTCTTGTATTAAATTGACCTTTATTGTCCTTTGCCAATGCAAATTCGAATTTCCATAGCCAATAATAAACCACAAGTCGATCCCAATACAATGTTTTTCCACTCCATTCATCTTGGAATATGTGTCCCAAGACCTTGGTTTTATTTTTTCCTTTTATAATGCCCCTCTATTACATGGAAATTTAACCTGAGAATGTTACAAACCCCTCCCCCTTGGGGGAACATCGTCCTCAGTTTTCTATGGCACTTATTACCAGCCAAAATTTTTTAACCTTACAAACATACTACTAATGGATATTTATAACCCAACTCGATGGAATATTGACAATGAAAACATCTAAAAACATGACTAACATTATTTTTATTGAATTTTTATATACAAAACTCGATACAGTATTTACAATGCCACATATATATACCAAAGAATAATTTTCTTCAACCAACAAATAAAGAAGGATATAATGTCTACATCTGATAAGCTATCTCCCATGTAGCTTCATCGGACCCAAAGTGCTTCCACTTAAATTTAACTTTATCTATTCCTTAGCTACGTAGCATGAGCTTATTCCATTGTAGGATGCATTGAGGCTCTGGTTGGAACTCTCCTTATGGTTCCACCTATAATACAAACCAATCAATCACATGATCAAAATCTTGTACATATATTTTAAGTAATGAAACATGAAAAACATTGTGAAATGTCACTAATGGTGGGAAAGAAAATATTTAGCCCACTAGCCCAATCCTCTCAAGGATCTCAAACGGTGCACAATACAGAGGTGTCGACTTAGCATATGATCCAATCTTCAATGACCTATTGTTGGGCTTGATACATAAGTACACATACTCCTCAACTTGAAGCTCCTTGAATACACTTTGTTGATCCACATAGCTCTTTTACTTGTCATGTGGTACCTTCAAGTTCTTTCTGATAACTTGCATTTCCTTCTCCATCTCTCTCAACATATCCCATCCAATTAGCACCCTATTCACTGGATCACTTTAGATTATAGGAGTATCACAACTCCTCCCATAGAGAGACCCATATGGACTCATCTCCAAGGATTCTTGATACCCATTATTATAGTAAAACTCCACCAGCAGAAGATACTCCTCCCACTTACTCTACTAATGCATGACATACATCCTTAACATATCCTCAAGAATCATAGTGACCCTCTCTATCTTTCCATCTATCTGCAGATGATAAGTTGTACTAAAATTTAACTTTGTCCCCAAGATTACAAACAATTCTTTCCAAAACCTCGAACTAAACTTGTCATCTATATTTGATATAATCATCTTGGGAGCTCCATATGACCTCACTATCTCCTTAATTAGTACCTGAGCCACTTCATTAGTTGAATTAGTAGACCTCATTGGAATGAGGAGAGCTACCTTGCCCAACCTATCAACCACAACCATGATGGAGTCATGTTTCCTTAATGTCCTTCGAAATCTGGTAATGAAATCCATGGAAATGACCTTCCATTTCCATTCTAGAATCAGAATAGGCTACAATAAACCAACTGAATGCTTGCATTCAAATTTCACCTGTTAATAGTCCAAGCACATAGAAACAAAATTAGCTACCTCTCTCTTCAAATTCGTCCAATAAGAGAACTTTGTAATAGTTGTCTAATACTTTTGGTATCTTCAGTGCCCTGAAAATGGATTGATATGAAACCCCTTAAAGATAGGACTCTTTAGCTCACCATTTTCAACAACATAGATACCACTCTTGAATCTAACCAAGTCATCTATTATGAGGTGATACTCTTCATCCTTATCACGTTGTTGCTACAACCTCTATTTCAGCTACGAGTATCTCTCACACCGTTTCCTTGCATGCAATGTTTGTTCCTTCAAATATGTCCCATAATAGCTCACAACTGAAATATGATTCACCTACACTCTCTTACTGAGAGCATATACAACCTGATTTTATTTTCCTTTGATGTAGTTGATCTCAAAATAAACTCACTAAGAGTACCCAACCATCTAGCTTTCCTTGCAGTTAAGTCTTATAGATGTCTTCTTCTTGTATGAGCTCCTAAGGATATCCTGATCTAATATTAGTCTTCCAAAATACTAACTTCCTTAAGTTGATCAAACAAATCATCAATATGAAGTAACAAATACCTATTCTTCATAGTCACCTTGTTTAGCTACCTATAATCAATACACAATTTGAGAGTACCATCTTTCTTCTTTACAAATAGCATTGGTGCACCCCAAGGAGCTACAGTGGGCCTTATGTATCCCTTATGAAGCATCTCTTTAAGCTGCAACTTCAGTTCCACCAACTCCGATGTGATCATCCTATAAGGTTCCATAGATTTCAGTGCTTCTCCTGGCATCAAACCAATAGAGAAATCCACCTCTCTATGAGGAGGAAATTCTGAAATATCTACAGGAAATACATCCTGAAACTACTACAAAATAGCATACCTCCTTAAGACTTGATCATTGTCATACTCCTTCCCTTTCTCACTAGAAACATGTACTGCAATAAACATCCTTTCCTACTGCCACACTTTTCTTGCATAGATGTAACCGTCCTTACTGATGAAGGCATCTTCTTTTCCTGCAAGACTCTGTTTTCTCCATATTCATCGAGACACTCAATGGCATTCTCATAGCGATCTACCTTGGTCCTATGAATAAATAGCTAGTTCATACCCAAAAGCATGTTATATGAACCCAAAGGAAGAAAATTTAGATTTGTTGTTGTAGGCAAGCCATTAAGATCAAATGCATAAGACTTAACCCAATGATGAACTCTTCTCTTCGTTTGTGTAGCCAACCGCACCAACCAAGTTTCTACATGCACTTCCTTATTCAAATGGCATTAATCCACTAGGTGAGGAATAATATAACTATAATTAGCTCAAGGATCAATCAAAATATAAAAAACTTGAAATAATGTAAACATTGAAATGGGAAATGTAAACACAAAATGATAACTCTAGCCAAAACACCCCAAAAAACACAAAAATAGCCTGAAAAAGTAAAATGTTGATGCTGGAGTAACTTTTTTCTTTGCATTAATTTTTAACATTTAAAAAAAATGGCAGTAAAAGTCAATAAAAACCAATTCTTTTGTGCAAAATACACCCTGTCAACAAAATGTGTTCATGTTGAATAATGTCTTTTTTTTTGGTAAATTTTCGACATTTTTTAGTAATGACATTAAAAATAAAATGTCATGACTCTGAAAAACCTTAAAATTCCAATGAATTTCAGTCATGACATTAAAGATAAATGTAATGTCTCTGAAAGACCTTATATTTCCAACAATTTTTAGACATGGTGTTAAAGATAAAATACTTATAACTGTTTTTAACTATAACATTAAAGATATAAAATCATGACTAGAAAAATCTTAAAATTTTGACATTTTTTCAACCATGGAATTAAAACCAAAGATCATGACTACAGAAAATCTTAAGTTTTCAACATATTTCAACCATGGCATTATGGAAAAATTTTATGACTAGAAAAACTTTAGAAATGAGCCCCTGAATTAAAGAGTCATTATACTAAGAGTAATTTTTTTAAATGATAAAAGTATAACGACTTTAAAATATCAGCCTAAGACAGTTTGACACATTGCAACAAAAATTTAAAAATCAACCGCCAAATTGACACACAATGTAGGTGAAATCAACCCATTGTAATGAAAACTTAAAGACCAACCATGAAATTGACACATAGTGGGGGCAGACTCGATCCATTATAAAGAAAACTCTAAAATCAACTATCAAATTGACGCATAATGGGATCGAGTTGCTAGTCAATGATCGACATGAAAAAAAATAAAACAAAAAAATTAGTAAATATATAAATAACAAAATGAAAAATACAAAAGAAAACAAAAATTAAGACAGTGAAAACAAATATAAACAATAACAAAAAAAAAAAAAAAACACAAAAAGTTAAAGAATTATAACACGTAAATAAAAAATACATTAAAACTAAAAAAATTAAAAAAACATCACAAAAAAATGCAAAACAAAAGTGAGCAATGAGAAAAATCAAAACTAAACAAAAACACAGAATTTTAAAATTAATAAGCAATAAAAATATATATTAAAACATAAAAAACTTAAAAACACCAACATAAAAAATGTAATTTTATACAAAAAAAAAATAAAAATTATAAAAATATAAGAAAAAAAACACAGAGGAAAAAAATCATTACATGATTAAATAAAAAAAAAAGTATTGAAAAACATTAAAAACAAAATTAAAAACATACCAAATAATGAAAACATTAAAAAACAAGTTTAAAATAAAATGTAAATAAAAAAAAAAATTTAAGAAAACACAAATTTAATAACCATTAATATATATATATATAATATATAATATATATATATATATATATAGCCCCAAGGGTTAGCTTAAGTGGTCAAAATCAATGCCTCGCCATTGGAGCTCACAGGGTCCATTCTCCCTGAAGTCCTTGGGGTTAGGCCTTGCTAGTGGGTCGTAGGACTATATTTCCTTCGGGGTTGATCAGCCCAGATTTCTCCATAGATGTAGTGCCACCCGTTG
>APFE030269537.1:549881-561279 GCA_000404065.3 Pinus taeda | reverse complement strand
TGATATCTATCCAACTATATTAGTTGTAAGAGTCGTTTTTATAAATCCTAGCATGGGGGGAGATGCTCTTTTTAATGTAACGAGGTATTCCCCCAATGCCTCTATGAGAGGATCGCTTGTTCCAAGTAGACCATAGCGTAAAGTCATCTATGTTAGGGACCTTAGATTCTTCGTGCTCCCAAGTTTCAACAAGCAAAATAATATCAACATCATTTGAGATGCAACTTAGCTTGGGGCCTTTGTTCCATGGAAATCCTTGGCAGTTCCAAGAAAGAATTCAGAGCATGTTGAATTGCTATTTATTACTATCTTTTTGGTTTCTATCTCGGATAAAGGCTTTTCTATTTCTGATTATTACCCATTTTCCTTCCTTCCTAGCTTCTTTTACCTTTTGAACCTCCTTTATTAATTCTGCTTGATCTTCTGGAATGAAATCTTCATTTATGAATATTCCCGTTCCTTTTAGACTTGACGTTTTACTAAGTATGTCATACTTATGATCATTAGTGCTCACCTTTATTCGAATCAGTCTTCCTTTATTCTCAGTTAATTTCCCCAACCTTGTTGCTTCTATGAGACACGTTGTTTCAATTTGTAATCTATTATGTAATTCTGTCTGGGCTATGGCTAAAGTATCCTCATCAACCTCCTCTTTTAGACCAAAGATTATAAGGTTCAAGGCCCTTTTGTTATGCTCATGGTCTAATTCTATTAATTTTTTCATTTCATCTTTAATTGGTTTGATATTTAACTTTTCTATCACATTATTTAGGGTGAGGTGGCTATGGACTTTTTCTTCTAGATATTTAATCATGTCCTTCATTTTAAGACTCTCTAAAATATCAACATCTCCTTGTTGGGATGTTTGGTTAGTATCATGGTTTTGTTTTTCTATAACCTGCAACCTAGTCTCCATTGCCACCATTTTATTCTCCAATAGTTCTATTTTTTTTCTAAGTAAAAGTAATCTATTAATATGTATAGAAAGATACAAAGAGGAAAAAGCCTCAACCAAGGTATCAAAGTGTATCAATAAAATATGGACTGCCTCAACATTGGGGAGACTAGTCTAGTGAGAGCAGAAACCTCAAATATGGCATCACATCTCAAGTCTAGACCCCACAAAAGAAATAGTAAGATGGTTCCTTGACGATTAGTCCAAATAGGAAACCAGAACCCAAGCAACATGAGCAAAAAAGACTAGATAATGCACACCTAGGCATCCACAACCTGCCGATGCGATATTGCGATGCAATCTGATCCGCGTCATCGCATCGCATCGCATCATCGCACATCGCACCATCGCACCGCGTCGCATCGCACCATCGCACATCGCATCACATCGCATCGCATCACACATATGAAGGTGTGAAGGCTCTGCCCCTTGGTTTCTGCCGATGCGATATTGCGATGCAATATGATCGCAATCGCATATCGCTATATGATAAGGCCTTGCCCTTTGGTCTCCCCATTCTGCGATCCACCAATATTGTGATGCGATCTGATCGCAATCACTTACTACTATTAATTACCAGCTACATCCGAGGGTTGAGCACCTGCATCCTAGAGGGTAGCATCCTTTTGGACCAAAAGTTTGCATCCCTGTTCATGATCATGATTCAGGATTATGTCTAGAGTTCCTGTGATTAGAGTGTGCTCAGATTCCACACCCAAATTGGCCAGAAGGTCCACGACCTTATTTCCTTCCCTCTTAACATGATTGAATATGATTTCTCAATTGTTGTGAAGTGAATGTTCTATGGCCTCCAATCTTGCTTCGAGTCTCCAACTATTAGCAATTTTCCTAGCATGAGTCATGTTTAGGAGTTGTTTGGCCATGTTGATGAGGATTAGGGAATCACCTTCGATTTCTAGGGGATGAACGTTATGTCTCCAGGATAGGAGGAGTCCTTGCCAGAGACCCTCCAGTTCAGCCGAGTTGTTGGTGTCCCATCCTATGTTTCCAAAGTAAATAAGGAGTGGCGAGCCTTCATGATTTATAAAAATTCCACCGAATCCTTCTTTTCCAGGGTTGCCCTTTGATGCTCCATCAAAGTTGAGCTTGAAATTTTGCTTTGAAGGGGAGGTCCAAGAATCCTTTTTTGTGTTGATGCTCTTTGAGGGGACTTGATTATGAGTTCCCTGTGGAACATGCATGTTCCATTTAGCGCAGATGGCCTTCTCATTTGAAAGAGTGGGAAAGTCATCAGGAAACCAACTGCGAAGTGCCAAGGTCTCTTTGAGATTCAGAAAAAAGTTGTTCCAGACGATCTTTAGTGGAGTACTTTGATCTTTGAATATGCGCTTGTTCCTTTCTTTCCAAATGCACCAGAGGAGGAGCCCAGGAATCAATCTCCATAATTGATTGAGAACTTCACTCTTGTAGGGATTCTATTGCCATTGGCGAATGGAGTTGATGATATCGTCAGACACTCTGCATCTTCTTTGACATCGAAAGCTAGCCTTCTCCCATAGATGGTTGGCTAGGGTGCAAGAATCTAGAAGGTGCTGAAGTGTTTCCTCCTAAGAGTTGCAATTGACATAGATTGAGGGTCCATGATAGTTTCTTTGCCTGAGTTTGTCCCAAGTGAGGATTTTCCAGTGCCCAACCAACCAGAGGAAGAGTGAGACTTTAGGCCAGGAGCCTGGTGACCATATTCTACCCCAGATGGGATCCAGGGGCGAGGGATCTGTACAAATGATTTTATAAGCCTCTGTGGTGGAGAAGGTTCCTCTAGGCAAGTAACCCCATCGTAGAATGTCCTTGCCTTTAGAGTATCTGATTCATCGATTCTGGAGCTCCCTTTCCAGGTCCCTCAGAGTTTGGTGATCTGCGTTCCTGATTATCCTGTCACTTTGCTGCCATTGTTTGTACCCTTGATCTATCTCCTGAGTCCAATACTGCCGGACCTCCTCCTGATGCTTCTCATCCCCAGAGTGGCCTGGAGGCTGGCTAAGAATGCCATTGAGCTTTGGCATTTGGTTCCACGCGTCCATCCAAAACCGAGTTGTTCTGCCATTTCTTACTTCCCAAAAACTGTGTTGCTGGATCAACAAGAAGTGTTGTTTGGCTGCATTCCAAATGAGTGAACCTTTTACATTATGAGTGAATCTGATGAGCTCCTCCTGAGGCATGCGATTGGTGTATTTGGCAGTCCAAATGGCTTCCCATGGCTTGTTGGGGGTGGAGAGCCATTGCCACCATATTTTTGCGCACATGACAACATTGCTATTACTGGGATATCTCAGACCAATACCCCCTTTCTCTTTGGGCTTACATGCGGTGGTCCATTTTACTAAGGCGCATTTGTGGTTTGTAGCTATAGGCCCCCAAAGAAAGTTGAACTGTAAATCCTCTATTATTTTAATTACCCATTTGGATGCTGCAAGGATTGAGAATAGATAAAGCGGCATTGCTTGAAGCACAACCTTGATTAGCACCAATCGACTAGCTATATTCAGAGATCTGTTCATCCATAGAATGAGACGTGACTCAATTCTCGTTTCATTTGAAGTTTGCTCCATTGTCTCATGAAAATAGGCCCTCTCAAGCATGAATACAAGGGGCATAGTGTAGGTGACAACAACGACTACAATTGCGGATAATGTATTGCAAGCAATGCATAGAGAAATTGTAGATTAGTGTCTTCTCTCCATTGGGCATGCAGTCATTTTATTCAGGTACATAAAAGAAAAAATAGAAAAATAAAGAACTAAAAGTATTACTAATATTTTACATTGGCTCATCGGTATGTAAAATGGGTGAGAAATAGACCTCTTAGTATTGGAAGTAAATATTGAGGAATTTACCATTTAGAGGTAGCTCAAGCACTTCACCCTCCAAGTTTTCCAGCAAGAAAGTATTATTTCCCTTTTTCCTTAGCAATCTTGAAGGGCCCAAACCATAAGGGATCAACTTTTCCATGTTTCCCTCTACCTTCTTTTCTTACATCGCACCCAAGCACGATATCTCCAGGTTGTAGCAGTCTATCCTTAGCCTTTTTGTCAAAAATATCTTTCATATTCTCTTGGTATTTGACCAAGTTCTGAGTTTCTTCTCCCTTGGTCTCTTGAAGTTCCACAAGCTGATTGATTCTCCTAGTTAGAGAAATGGGCTCCCTGTTAACATCTTTCAGTAATTCAGCTAGTGAAATTGCTAGTTGCATGGGAAAAATAGTAGCCTTCCCATACACTAATTCAAATGGAGACTTACTAGTCAACCTCTTAGTCATGACTTTGTTTTCCCATAAGGAAAATTTCAGTTGTGAATAACATTTTTTTGATTCTCCAATATGGTATTTTTTAGGATTCTCACAGAGTTTTGTTGGAGGTTTCATCCAATCCATTCCCTTGTGGGTAATAGGTAGTAGAATGATCCACAAGGATGTGTATTTCTGGTCAAAGCTCAAAAGCATGGAAGTTTTGAAAACTTCGGCATTATCTGTCATTATCTTCCTTCGACACCGAAATATGGCTATAATATTCTCTTTTATGAATTTTATGACAACTGCATCAGTTGCATTCCAAGCTGGGATAGCCTCCACCCACTTAGTGCAATAGTCAGTTACAGTGAGAATCCATTTCTATTGAACCCCCACTATCTAAAGGGATCTTCCACAAAGTCAGGGATCAAGGGGAAAGGCTCCAAACTCATTTTTTCATAAAACCTTTGGTACTTTTCACAGGATTTGACATAAGAATAGACTTCACTAAACATTTTGGGCCAATAAAAATCTACATTGAGGATTTTATATGTTGTAGCTTTCCGACTATAGTTCTCTCCATAAGCACAACCATGGAATTCATTAATTACTTTTTAAATCTCTTCTTCAAATAGGCACTATAGCAAAACACCCGCAACGTCTTTCTAGTACAACTGGTGGCTTCAAATGACAAATGTTTGGGCCTGCAACCTCAGGGCATGGTATTTACCCTTATCATAACTTATTAGAAACCTTAGGAACAACAAGTAATGAATGATGTATTTGTACTAGTGGGATATGGTAAAATGCATTTTGATTCTGTAAGTTGGGCTCTCAACCCCTCGTTGCTCCTCTTCACCTATGTTTTTATTTTCTTCCTCTAATAAAAAATCAATTCTCAATGATTGGAAATCAGATTCATACATCATCTTGTCTAGCCCCTGTCCATTTATCAACTTGGTGGGCTTGATTTCTAGGTCCTATTCTTAGATCTTGGCAATCCATTTTCCCTTGTTGCCTTCATTGTCTCCTTGCACACAAATATCTTTGACAAAGGTAGTGGGGACATAGGCTATGGTTGTTGACTGCAACACATACTCTTGGAAAGCTTTTAAGGCTTTGACTAGTGAATAATCATGTTCCTCCAATATGTTATACTTCAGCTTGGCTTCCCTTAGCACTTCGCTAAAAAATGAAATAGACTACTCATGCCCCTCATTATTTTTCTGCAACATAATAGTTTCCACTATATTAGGGGAGGTGAAAGAAAAAATAAAAATGGGTGTTAGGTAATTTGGATTGACAAACACATGTGCTTCAGCTAAGGCCTTTTTTATCCTGAGGAGTGATTCTCAGGCTTTTGGGGTCCATTTTACCTCCTTGTTCTTCTTCAAAATCTCAGTGATCTCCTTCATTATTTCAACATAGTTTGGCACAAATCTCCTTAAGAAATGTATTCTGCCCAAGAACACTTGAATCTCTTTCTTATTTTGGGGTAATGACATGTTTTGAATGGCCTCCATACTTTTAGGGTCAATCCTCATTCTCTCCTTTGCCACTATGTGTCCAAGCAGCTTTCCCTCACTTAGAACAAACCGAGACTTTTTGAGATTCAAACACAACCCATACTTTCTGCATTTCTCAAAGGTAAGACTTAGGCGCTCAAGCTATTATTCATCTATATTTGAAAAAATAGTGATATCATCTAAATATATAACCACAAAATTATCTTGTTCTCCCACAAAAGCAAAGTCCGTGTCCCTATGAAAAGTGGATCCAACATTAATCAGACCAAAGGGCATTCTTGCATACATGAATGTCCCCCAAGGTGTGGTAAAGGTGGTCTTCTTCTGATATTTTGGTTGTAAAACAACTTGGTTGTACCCAGATAAGCCATTCATCATAGACATCCTTGTTGACCCTACCAACTTCTGCAAAATGTGGTCCATCTTGGGTAGGGGGTAGTTATCCTTCAAGGAGGCCTTATTTAGGTTCCTGAAATCAATACAGAGCATTACTTCCCCGTTATTATTTTTGAATGGGACAAATTTGGCAACCTAATATGAGTATCTCATAAGTACAATGATTTTAGCTTCTAATAAATTCCTCACCTCTTTTTCAATAGATGGAAGTATTAAATGATTAATCTATCTTAGCTTTTGTTTGTAATTTTTCACCCCTCCCTTTAAAGGTATCTTATGTTGGATGATGGTAGTATAAAAAAATTTCTAATCCTCATAAGGCCAATAAAATACATCCATGTAATTCTTAAACAGGTCAAGGTATTTCTGCTTGTACTCACCATGGATTACTTTTTCCAACTTTATCACCTTTGAGTGTTGGTTTGTGCCAATACTGTAATATTTCACTTCTTATTGAATTCTTGCTTAGCTAACTTGCCTTCCACATCATTCCTATTGAAAATAATTTCTAATGGGACCAGTCCCTTGGGGATAGTGTTTCCTTTCATCTGTAGGATGTTGTGTCCACTAATGTTTTCCTTCCAATTTTTCTATTTTTCCTCTATCACCTCCTCCTCCTCTTGATCAATCACCAAATTGGAGAACTCCCATACCACCTCCATGAAGAGTTTGACTTATTTT
This sequence comes from Pinus taeda, assembly GCA_000404065.3. NCBI lineage: Eukaryota > Viridiplantae > Streptophyta > Pinopsida > Pinales > Pinaceae > Pinus > Pinus taeda. The sequence goes on along the minus strand of APFE030269537.1, from coordinate 554,474 downwards.
TCATCCTCACACACTTGTGAATGTTTGATGTTGTCTAGTACTAAAGGTATGTACTAGACTTAAACTTCATACCTCAACAATAGATTTTGGGGAGGCTTGAAGTTACTTGTAGCTATAGCCAAGGAATCAGCCGCCCTATTTACCTCTCGAGGTAGAAATTTAATATTAAAATCCAAGAAAATTTTTATCATTTATATCCCATACCTCATTCTGATAAGTCCTTGTCTATGGTTGTTTAGCTCGGAATTGATTCTTGATCTTCCTGATCACCAACTTTGAGTCCCCAAATACATTGGGCACACAATATTCAAATGTATGGTTGTATATAGTCCCAATAATAGATCTTCATATTCAACAACATTATTTATTGGTTCATACTCTAGTTTACAAGAAATAGGGATTAGGCTGCCTTATAGAGACATCAAGAATAATCCTACCCCATTACCTTCCCTGGAACAAGCCCCATAAAAATATAGTTTCCAGACTTTATCACATTCCAGACGTTCTTGATCTAGCTGTGTAAAGCATTAAAATTGTGTCTCTTCTAAGATTGAATCATCCTCTTCTAGTAATAGGGAAGAGATGTTTATCTCTTTCCCATATGGGGGTGCATTTCTATCTCTTTCCGATACATGGGTGCATTTTTTAAACATTCAGTTGTTGTGACAACATTCACAAATCTTGATTCTCTGCACAACCTGTGTTCTTGTCCACTAAAAATAGAGATAGTGGCATAATTCAAATCCAATTTAATGGATCCTACAATCTTAGACCCCCATGATTTGGATAAGATCATCCCAAACCTTGAAAGGATGTTTGCAACCACTATATCCATTACTACAATCTTCACATGAATCAGTGCCAAATTCACCACCAAATATTTGATCAACCCTAAGAACTTCACTCTTTTGGAGTCAAATGAGTAAATATCTTTCTATGGTCACGTGATTTGCAACCCCAAATGCTCCATTATTTACAAAGGTTTCAAAGGCCCCTAAATCAACATGCAATTGTGTAGCAATAGCTCGTGAATTACCAAAGTCACATAAAACGGGGTTGTATAAGAGTCTTGTTCTTCAACATGGGGTCCAAAAACAGCCATGGGCATTTCTTCTTGTAGATTTAGGCTGTCTTGTAGAGGGGTCATGGAAGGTGGATCAACAAACTGAGACACTTGAGCTTTATAGTTTGGTTGTCTCAATAGCTCAGACAAGGGGACATCGATTTTATATTTTTCTTGTTCCTTTCATAGATTGAACATAGAGAGGTTCCTATCTATAGAGACAATATCATTAGGATCTTTTACTTTAATCCAGATTGGTTGGGATGATGGATGGAATTGCACTGACTTTGAAAATTCAGGCTTATGAGGGAGAGGGGTGGAGGACTCTTTCTTCTTAAGTGAAGGTTGATCTAGAGGTTTCTTCCCTTTTCCTAGTGGTTTGGTAGGATTGGAGTTGAAGCCTCTTCTCCTTGGTCCTACCTTATATATCTCTTTTTGGAAGACCTAAGGTCATATTTCTTGTGAAGTTGAGCTTGCATGAAGTCTACAAACTATCTGCAATAGTCATCAATCTCTCCATCATCCAAAGGGGTATTCAATTCCTCTCGTTCTTCCAAAGGAGCATTCAATTCCTCTCTTTCTTCCTCAACTGCTTCAATCTCATACTCCTCTCCAGAGAGAGAACAAAAGTGGTTGTCCTGAGCTTCCATAGATTCTTCAGTTAGATCGTATGTGCCATCCTCCAAGTATAAGGGAGGTTAAATATAGTATTGATGTTCCTTTCTTTCTTTCTACAGAAGTTGTAATGGAGGTCTTCTATATTGAGGATTGAAATTTCTATTTGGGGCTGGTTAAGTTTTTCTAGGTGGATTTTGATTTTCCATCTCCATCTTTACATAATTGTTAGATAAGCTCTTAATCATTTTTTTCATTTTTTCTAGTTTCTTCTCTTGAGTTTCTCTCCCTTGAATTGAAGAGATAGATTCCTCTTTACCTCTCCTCTTATCAACATAGTTAGGTTTTCCTCTTGATTTACCAGTGGAGGTGAATTTTTCTTCCACTTCAAGTGCATCAATTTGAATTAAATCAAGCGTGTGGGATTTTCTGTACCTAAGAGAAATTTAGACTCAAAATCCCAAGCAAAAACCACATTAGAAGCAGCTTGTGGGTGTTTTATTTCAGCATGGAAACCATTATATATTTTGTTAAACCTCTTGATGAATTCAAAAACATCTTCGTTATGTTTCTTCTTCATTGCATTAAACTCTATCAAGATGTATCTATAGTCTCCTCTCGCCCCTTTTCTGAATGAACACATTATCCATATAATCCCATGTAGTAATGGAAGCATTGGGTAAGTCTTTCAACCACTTTTTTGCCTCCCCATCTAGTGGTTGGACAAAGAGTCTCAAAATCAAATCTAGATGCTCCACATTCTGAGTTTTTGCAAAGGGGCAGAAAGTGTCTACATGTTTTTAGGTAGATATTTCATCCTCTCCAATAAATCATGGAATATTTTTTAGATAATATTGAGGCATTCCATTCATAGGTTTAGGTAAATCAAGAGGAGCATACCTATTAAGAAGAAAATTGAGGAAAACCATATTTTTCAAAGGAGATGGTGATAAGAGATTTATCACAAGCCTTTGCTAAAGAACTAGTTGAGCTATGGCCATCTGAGGCCAAGATGGAATGTTATTAACACTAGCTGTTGGGATACCTTCAAGTATATATTTAACCTCTTCAGGTTTTGGAAAAATGAGAGAGGTGAATGAGGTAGGACTAGGAGGATCTCCTTCATCTTGATCTATTAAGAAAAATGGGCCAAACAATGAATAATTCTCTTTTGTATATTTTAGGACTTTGGAAGAGGGTTCAAGATGGTTTATTATGGCCTCTGCGAGCTAGTTGATGATATATCTGGAAATAATATCCCAACACTTGGAGTGACTAGTGTTTTTGCCTTACAGAACCTCATTGATATTATTCTTTCTAGGTCAAACACAAGAGGAGTATTTTGTTGGCTTATATCAGAGCAGGTATGATGCCTCTTGAAATCTAATGCGAAGAAAAAAGGGATCTCCAGTGGAGTCAATAAAAAAATTCTTTATGTGGAGTCAACATGGTGAGAGATATCCAACCCTTCACTTCCTTTTCTCACCTATTAAAAGGAATATAAAATAGTCATTATACAAGGAAAGGTTTTCAAATTCATACACGACAACAACCATAGAAGATGTTGTGGCTAGAATCGACCTCCTAGAGATAGCCCCCAGGATGGAGGAAAGAACAATTCCTAGGACTTCCTTTGTGAGTTCTTGTAGGTTTACAGGAGTTATCACACACACTTAGTATTCAATATTTCACAAAATAGAGATGATTCAAAACCCTCCTCCAAAGGAAACATATAATAATCTGATGAAACATTAACTAAAAAAAATATATATGTAGATCTATAGTGGCCTCCATCACCTAGATCTATAGCTTTGTAAGTCATTGTAGTATATGGGATAGAAGAGTTAAACAAGAAGGAAATTCAATACAGAAGGCTTATCTTTAAGAATCCTATGCAGAAAAAATTAGAGTGAAACAAATTAAGCCGAGATGGAGAACGAGATGAAAAGATACATATTGTGCAATTTAAGGATTTAATTTCCATGTCCATATAGGTGTTATACATCAATATTTGAATTCCAAGAATCCATACTTTCATGGAAAACATCTAACAACTACTTATGATATAATCTGAGAGGAAAATGGAACACATATGAAAGTAACATAGCAAGAAGACATACTACAAAGTCGAGTGTGAAACGACCCAACTAAAACAGTGAAATGTCCTAGCTATATATATATATATATTATATATATATATATATATATATATATATATACACACACAGTAATTACAACCGGAAAACAAACACATTAGCATTTCAATTTAATCAACACATACATCACTAATGTTCATTCAGGAAATAACACCACATTTATATGCTTTTAATCTAAGGTCAAGTAGTAACGAAATACACATGTACCGTACACCGGAGAGGCGCGATTTCGCTTGATTGGTTGTCGCGGGTATTTCCTTGTCACTGGTCCGTCTGCGAGTATATGATGCCGCACTTGATCTAAAACGAGACCCACTGGTTAACCTCCCAGCCTACTCCTTGGGTACTCTTCTTCCCCACGGACCCCCGAGCTACAATGGGGTTGTACAATGGAGGAAGAGTCTAGTTGGCAGAGGAGAGAAACCTTAGCTCAAGAGTCCCCTCTCTAAAAACCCTCTACCTCACCAAACTCACTATAGCTTCGTAGTCATTGCTTTCACATCATATCATCCATCCCACAATAGGGTTCCCCAAAAAGGTCCCTTCTCTCATGGCTTCCCCCTTCTTTTATAGGAGTCATCATAGGTGACACTTGGCATGTCATGCATAAATATAATATTTTTCTTTTAATTTAATACTTGATTATTCACCTACCCATGTGTCATTCTCTCAGCAAGGGTCACCCAAAATTATTTACTTAACTTTTTATTTAAAACTTAATATTTTCCTCACCTCACAAGATTCCTATTTCTTCTCCTA
>APFE030269537.1:534966-546609 GCA_000404065.3 Pinus taeda | reverse complement strand
AGGAAAACTGTGGGGTGTAAATGGGTCTTCAAGCTGAAATGGGGTGTGAATGATACGGAAGATAGGTACAAAGCGCGACTGGTTGCAAAAGGGTTTTCTCAGAAAGCTGGTATTGACTTTCATGAGATTTTTTCGGCAGTGGTTAAAATTGTTTCAATTAGAATTGTGTTAGCATTAGTGGCTTTGTTTGATTTGGAGTTGCAGCAGTTAGATGTTAAGACTGCATTTCTACATGGTGATTTAGATGAGGAAATATATATGGAACAACCGGAAGGGTTTGTTCAGCATCGCAATGCGAAATTTGTCTGCAGGCTCAAGAAGTCATTATATGGCCTAAAGCAGTCGCCTCGGCAGTGGTATAAGAAGTTTGATTCTTTCATGTTGAGTCAGAAATATGTTAGAAGTGAATATGATCATTGTGTTTATTTTAAACAGTTGAATAATGGCATATTCATTATCTTGGTATTGTATGTTGACGATATGCTTTTAGCAAGCAAAAGCATAGAAGAAATCAACAGGTTGAAGGCTCAGATGGCAAGGACATTTGATATGAAAGATCTAGGAGCAGCAAGACAGATTTTGGGCATGGAGATTTTCAAAGACAGGAGCAATGGTAAGCTATGGCTATCACAACAGAAGTATATTGATAAAATACTTTTGAGATTTGGTATGAACAATGTGAATCCTGTGTCAGTCCCTTTCGCTTCCCATTTCAAGCTTTCTTCGAGATTATGTCCTAATACAGATGAAGAAAAGGATTATATGTCTCGAATTCCATATGCAAATGTAGTAGGGCATTTAACGTATGCAATGGTTTGTACTCGACCAGATATTTCACATGCAGTTGGGGTTGTCAGCATGTATATGGCAAATCCAGGTAAAGAACTCTAGTCAGCCGTGAAATGGGTGCTTCGGTATTTGAGAGGCACAAGTAGTTATTGTATCACTTACAATAAGAGTAGTGAATTTGTTTGCGGGTATGTTGATTATGATTTTGCAGGTGATTTGGATAAGTGAAGGTCAACTTCAGGGTATGTCTTTACTCTTGCAGGTGGAGCTATTAGCTGGATGTCAAAGCTACATAACATTGTTGCTTTATCCACTACTGAAGCAGAATACATTGCTGCTTCTCATGCTTGCAAAGAAGCGATTTGGTTGAAAGTTTTGTTTGGTGAATTTGGTAGGTTGTAGGACAACATCAAGTTATTTTGTGACAATCAAAGTGCAATACATTTGGCTAAGAATCCGGCCTATCATAGTAAATCAAAGCATATACCGATCAAGTACCATTTTGTAAGACATGTTATCATTGAAAGGGGAGTCTCTCTTGAAAAGGTGCATACAAAGGAAAACTGTGCAGACATGTTCACGAAACCAGTTTTATTAGAGAAGCTACGTTGGTGTTTAGCTTCTCTTGGCTTGCAGAAAAAATAAAAATAATAAGCAAACAAGGTATCAGGCTAATTTTTTTCAAGGTGGAGATTGTTGAGATTTTCGGTTTTCATAAATTAAGCAAAAAATCTCAAGTGTGTGACAACAATAGGATTTGTTGCTATATTAGCTCTATTTTGTTGGGAAAGAGTTAATGTATCCTATATTTGTTGTGAGAGGATTTATGAGTCAGTTAGATTCTCTTGGCTATAAAATATATGCCCGTACAGATATTGGATGAGTTAGTGAGTGTGAGGAAATAATTATTTTGTAATCTCCTGATTAATAATAAGATTGCCGATGCCTCTGTTTTGTGGACGTAGCCCAGATTGGTTGGGTGAACCACGTTAAATCATTGTGTTTATGTCTGTATGTTTTTTATACTGTATTTTGTCTTTGAGTTTCCGCTGAGCGTTGTTATGCTTCAACATATATGATGAATGCTGATAAAAGATTATATATATGAAGGGAGTTTGTTATTTTGTAAATGAATTGGGAAAGAGATCATATAAAGTTATTTAAGCAAATTTTGGTTTTAAATTAATCTAAACCAATAGATAATATAATCATAATGTTTTTTAAAATTTTCTTTTAGTGGTTTTGGAAATTAAAGTAATTGTATTTTACTTTATCACTATATAAAGTCTTTCAGGATGATTTTGGTATTGAAGTAATCAAAACATATAGATAATCTAGCAACAATGTTTTTTGAGATTGTTTTATTTGCTCTTGTAATGAAAGTAATTTTATTCTTCTTTATTTAGTGATAGACTTCCATAATATCTTATGGAAAGACTCTTGATTTTGGTGTTAAATGATTTGAAACATAACAATAAGCTAAACAAATGTTTTTCTCTGAAATTAAAATAACTCTTATTTTCTTTCTTTACCAATAGATATCATGATATCATATTAAAAGACCAATAAAATAGTAACACATAAATCATATGTTAATGACGTACTTTGGGATAGATGATTTTATGCCTAACATAACCAATGTTTATTGCCAATATAACATATAGCAAAAAATAATTGGATAAAAGTATTATATTTGTAACATAACAATTCCAATTGGCTTATGTACAAAAAGGGTTAGTTACTTCTATTGATGCATGCTAGTTTTGAAATTTTTGGTTTGTGTAGTGCACAACCTTTTGCTGCTGCCATCATTTAGACATTTATCATATCAAAAATATTTTTTTGGCCACTAATAAGGGATGGTATGCTTATGCTTGCTCTTTGAGAATAACTCACTAAGTCAATATTTTTAATAAATGTATATTTTTAAAGTTTTTATTTATCTTCTTTTGTTATTAACGTACATAAAATTTCAATGTTCAATATCATTGATTTGTACAAAATAAACTCAACTATATTTATTTAATGTTTTAATTACATGTGATGAATAATAATTACAAAATAGAAAATCTTGTTAATAAATAAATAAAAAATAAACAAAATTGCTAGAAAAAAATGATACAATACCTTAACTAAAACCATCCTTACAAAAAAGAAGAAGATAAACAAAATTCCAAAAGCAATCCTTATAAAATATACTTTAAAAAACAAAATCCTAAAAGTAATTGTGATACCCTGTAGCTAAAATACAATATGTTAATTTTTTTCCATTTAGATTTTTGAAAAATAAAAGTATAAAGTGAAATTATTTTATTTCAATGTATTAGTCTTTTGGCAATGGACAATGCGATATACATTGATTTCATAATAATGTTTTTATTTCAAGAAGTTTTAGAAGTAAACATGGCGTTCATTGTGTTTTTGCGCTTGTTTATAATAATTGTATGGTTTACCTTCATAGTCTTAGAAAAAGTATATAAGGTAGTTGGTGTACACTTTAGATAAAGTCGATTTTTGAACAAAAGCTTCAACACAGAAACAAGATGAACGGTAACGGGACAACTCCTCCCAAAAGGATGAGGCTGGGTGATAAACCCTGGGTTCCCCCTGAGGGATCATCTAACGAAGTGGTACTCAGGCAAGGAGCCCTTGCACCCTAACCAAATGAGGGACACCCTCAGCAATGGGGTTGCGAGTCATGTTTGCCCCCTCAGGCCCACTCGTTCGTCACTAGACGGGGGCACCACATTGATTGAGGCAAGGCAGTACCTTGGCTCCCTAACCTCATCTGTGAATCTGGGACACCCCAGCAATGGGCTGGGAGATATTGCCTGGTAGCCCCTAGTGCCCCACTTAATGGGTGGTGACCAATAACCACTCAACAAGGTTGCCTTGCTCCCTAACCAAATATGTTAAGCTTAGGTCCAGAGGAGTAATGTCAGCCGTTCAGAAGTGAGGCACATATGTTCAGAAGCAAGGTTCGAAAAGTGATGGTTCATCTTGGTTCCAACAAGGCATGGCGTTCCTTGGTTTGATGCCATCTAAGGAATGAAATTGGTTATACTTGTATGCGGCTCACTCAATGCAGTGCAATATTGAGCTTGAAGCAATAATGAGCGCTTAAGTCATTAGAGTGCAAATAATAGTATGCCACACCTTTAAAAAGGGCCCCAACACCCCTATGCCTTGCCCTGGAATCACTAATGGCATTGAGTCAAGGTGGGCTCTCATTAATGAGGGATCTCTTCCCCAGCTGCATAGTTCAGTGACATATGCTGGGTGCCCGAGTTAGCCAACTAGGGCTTTGTGCCTTAGCGGATGACCTGACCCTGACTTCCCTAACCTTGATGGTATCCTAGCGAGGTACAAAAATATATGAGGGAACCCTTCGCCTTATTGGTACAATATATGAGGGGTTATATGAGGGGGTTACGGTTGATTTTGCAAGGGTATATTACCCCTTCTTGTGAAGCTAAACTGGTTGAAAACTCAGGGGACCCGTTTAAGGAGACCACCCCATCAAGGTTCAAGGAGGGGCCCCATTAAAGGTGAGTGTCCCATCAAGGTGGGCCGAAGGCTCAAGGCTCAAGGTGGGGCCCCATCAAGGCCCTTTCGAGCAAGACCACTGAAAAGTACATTCCCCCAATCGCACACATTGTAGATATAAATAGAACGAATAAATAAATAAGAAGCACAAGTCACAGTAGGGTGATTTGGCCTTGTCGTGGTTTTGGCAAGCTTACCCGAAAATAAAGTAACCCAATAGCCTGTCCTCTCCACGGACGTGGATTAATGACTCTCTGGTCTACAGTAGTGAGAGGGGAATGGGAGACCGTTAAAATTTTGATCCCAATCACCGGGCTTCTCTTACTTATGAGTAATTAAGTAAGTATTTAGAGAGGGTGGGTTCCTAAACCCAGGGTAAGGCAACGGGGCTTCCATCCAGGGTATGGAAACGGGAAGTGGGCAATCATGTGAGCTGAGCTTCCCTTAAGTTAGCTTGATAGGGTTAGTATCTAGAGCCGTCTTGAGTGGGGGCCACGACATTTGGTAGAAATCACCCAACAAGTGAAATGACCTGCCGTATGCTATGAGTTGGGCGGTAGCTAGATAAGGGACGGTTGCTTTACACCCCAACTAGAGGGTTTCTTGCCATAGAGTGAGTTTGGTTGCCGTAGAGTTCGTTCGGAAGGTTGCATCACTTTAGGATGTGACGCTAGTCCTTAAGATATGGGACGCTAGCGAGATACCCATAAGTCCCGCTATAGATGGGCAACTAGTGAGTAAGATCTATTCGGCTAGCGAGAGACCAAGACCCCACCAAATAAATAAGACTTTAAGACAATCACAAGAAAGTCTTTCAGCCCAGCCGGCCCAAGTCAGCCAACCGACCAGCCCCCCACCAAGTATTTCAGCCCACTTCAGTGAGCAGGAGATTGTCGAGAATCAGAGCAGGTACAGTCAACAGTCAGCGGGGTAGGCAGGGGGCAGTAAGTAGTTAGCGGGGCAGGAAGAAGTCAACAGTAAGCGAGGCAATAAGCATCAGAGCAGGTAGGTGTAGTAAGCGAGGCCTTCAAGTTTTTAGCAGCATCAGAGCAGTCAGCAGGGCAGGATAGGAGTCAGAGGGTCAGCAGTCAGCAGGCAGGCAGTCAGCGAGGCAGCAGGCAATACCCGAGCAGCCAATGGAAGGATCAAGTGGTAGTGGTGCAGTATCAGGCCTTCAATTTCGATGTGTATTCATCCTGCTCGAAGAGCATGAAATGATCTGAGAGCAAGGTTTGGTTCTCTTTTTTTTTGCTTCTAAAAAAGAGAACCAAACTCCTTCACCAAAACAAGGTAGAGCAAGGAGGGGCATGCTCACCGAATATTCTCTCTGATTACGCTTCCCTCACCATAGTCGGGGAAAGGCGGTCTCAGGACTGAAATATCGATTGACCTGGAGAGGTTGAGAGGCCTTTCACCATTGGCCTTGCCGTGGTTTTGGCAAACTTACCTGGAAATAAAGTAACCCAATAGCCTGTCCTCTCCACGGACGGGGATTAATGACTCTCCGGTCTATAGTAGTGAGAGGGGGATGGGAGACCGTTAAAATCTTGATCCCAATCGCCGGGATTCTCTTGCTTATGAGTAATTAAGTAAGCATTTAGAGAGGATGGGTTTCCAAACCTAGGGTAAGGCAACGGGGCTTCCATCCAGGGTATGGCAATGGAAAGTGACCAATCACGTGAACTGAGCTTCCCTTTAGTTAGCCCGATAGGGTTAGTATCTAGAACCGTCTTAAGTGGGGGCTACGACATTTGGTAGAAATCACCCAACAAGTGAAATGACCTGCTGTATGCTATGAGCTGGGCGGGCTAGCAACATTAAGCCATGTCTTTTTACAAGTGTCGTTGTCTAAAGTGGAATTCGCTTTGTGGTTGTGTTATTCTTCTCACAAATTTCTTTACTGAATGTACATACAATGTGCAGGTATACCCATGGTTAGAAAAAATGAATTCTTTTAGATGTTTTCATTTGTAAGATGGAAGTATCAAATTTATGAAATTATATTAGAGATGACAACTATTTTCCCTAAAACTTTGAGTGCAAAAGCCTTCTATATTATTGAAACAAATTTTGCATTTTTTTTTATAATTGCTTTTAGTGTTTAAAAAAATATTGAAACAAATTTTGCATTTTTTTTTTTTATAATTGCTTTTAGTGTTTAAAAAAAGTATTGATAAGTAAAAACAAAAAGAACACAATTAAGGGCTATTTTGTCACAAAATTCTGGTTAGTTGTATTGTATAAGTTCAATAACATGAAGAAAAAAACTTTCTTTAACAACTTCAAACATTAGTAAAAATTACTTAATGTTAAAGAGAGGGTAGACTCAAGATGTTACTTCCTAGCTCCATTATTGGGGTAGTAGAAGAGGATGCCCTTCAAAATATGAATGACATTACTAGTATCATTGTAACTAACTTAAAAGAAAAGATATGGTGCTACAATGAGATTGAGAATAAGAAAATGATGGTTAAATTGAAAGAGACGATTAATCATAAGATAGAATATCAAAATTGTCCCTGTATTGTTGTTAACATCAAGAAGAAAATAAATTTTGCAACTAAGCACAAATTCCCATGAGCTTCAAAATGAAACTAGGAGGTGGACAATACCTAAAACACCCTACGAGTAGAAAAATTATAAACTTTATAATTCTAACAAAGTAGAAGATGAAAACCATTTTCTCTTGGAGTGCATATTAACCTACATAGAGATTAGATATTATTTTCAAAACATTTGTAATGCCACTAATATTTATAACTATTCATTCATCAAACCAAAGTGAGCTCAATGATCTTATTTGTAAGCTATTTGGTCATAGAAACAACATAATGACATAAAGAGATTACATTTTCTCTATTAGGGTCCAATAGACCAATGTTGGTCTGAATGGACATAACATCATTATCATCATCATGCTATCTATTAAAGACATAAATGATGGAATATTATAGCCAAATTTTTAGTCAAGGGGTCCTTTGGTTGTCAAATATAGATAGCATTTTTTTTCTTTGTGACAATGAATATAAATAAAACTCTTGAATACATACTCTCATTTTGTGAAAGCTATTAAACTGTCAAGTGAAACAATTTTCAAATTACAACCCTAAATATGGAAAGATAAATGCAGTTGAACGATTTTTATGATAGAAAAATTGATCATTATAGGGTTGAAGTCCAAATAGAATGACATCATAGATTACATCATAGATCCTTACAAAGGTAGATTGTTAGGGTCCTAACCCCCATCCATTATTATTATATTAGATACATCTAGGCCATCATAGAGTGTAGGATGTTTTTTTTAAACTAAAACTAAGGAATATATATTAAAAATGTTATAACATAGCTAACATCAAACATACAACAATGCCAATATATATTTTCAAACAAAATTGGAAGTTCTTATGAGACACATATGAGAGTTTGCAAATTTCTATAATTATCACATCCCAACTACTCTTGAAAAGAATTTTCTTAATGAAAACACATAGTATTCTAATAACTTTAAAAAACATAAGGATTAATGAAACACATGAAAACTATAAGCCTCCTCCCGACCAACATTAGAGGGAAGAGAATTCCATTGTTCATGTCATCTTTCATCATATGAATTGTGTCTTCCTCTTTCAATTATGTCTTAGCATAATCGATTAACATCCTTCATTTTGAGGATGAGGAATGTGAATCTTTACTAAGATTATTAACCAAGCTCACAAGCATATTCCAAGCAAAACTTAATTCCATTCCCCCCTCACGATCTAATAAAATATCCCTATATCTTCCACCCCTTTAGAGTATAAGTTACATTATTCCCTCTTTATCTTCTATTAATAAATAAAAAAAATTCATTTGAATATGCATCTTATCTTATTTATTTAATATATTATAAAGGGGTTTCCATCCTTCAAGAGATTATTGTTCATTTACTTTCATTCATTCTCAAGGTTTGGAATTTTTTTTTACTTTTATTTTTATGTTTTTTTTTTTTTTTTTAATGAAGGGGGGTAAGTATTTGGTACAAACATTTGGTATTAGAGTAGACAATGTCAGGGTTTGGTTCTTTCAAATGAGTCATCTTACCTTTTTTCACTCTAAATTTATTTTGTATTAATCTTTAATGATCAAAATGTTTATATTACATATAGGACATAATGGAGTACCTCTTATATCAATTTCAAATTATGGTTCACTGCATTTTTGGAGTTAGAAGTTGTGGAAGTTAGGGTTTTGACTAGTCCCAAAATTAGCCTCAAACAAATATTCTCAGTAAAATAGTTATCTATAAAGTGAGTATGCTTCAAATCAAGTACGAACAGTTGCATTGGAAAGAAGACAAACCATGGTATCTTGGATCCAAATTCTAGACTTGGATGTCTAGTATTGGTGATGTGGCAGTTCATACAAGTTTGATGTCCTAAAATAGGGTGAAAATAACAAGATTTAGTAATATGAGAATAAATTTCCCTTGGAAGGCCAAATTATAATGGTACTATTGGCATATTGAAGATAATATATCAAATTATAGCTTATAAAAATTATGTAAATAGTGTATAATAATTGGCTAATTATTATAATTGGAGATTCATCAACATAATCATCTTCAAATTATAGCTTAAAAGGTATGCTAACTTGAAACTTTCATAACTCTTGGTTGGGGGATTTATTTGAGGCAGTTCAAAAAGTGGGGTAAAGATAAACTAAAGGATAATTATACATGAATATTATATTTGATCCACATGGAAAGGGCTAGAATAAAAAATTATATTTTGATTGAGCCACTGAAGAGCTCATCCATGACTCATGAAGAATGTGAAGGCTTAGAGAATCAAGTATCCTAATTCAGGCACCAATCTAAGACATGGATGATATAGTGTTGAAAAAGGTTGATTTTACAAGTTCAATAAACCCTAAAAAATGAAATAAAATAGAACATGGATCAAAATTTGGAACAATTAGAAATCCATGGAGTCTATGCTCACAAATTCCCTATAAGAGAAGATCCCTAAAAGTGATAATGTTACCCAAGGAACTCATGAAAATAAAGATATAAAAAACTAGGTTGAATAACCTTCCACCGATAACCATATTCCAATAGAATCTAACTCCAATATTGGAGCTAATCATGGTTGAAGTCCTAAATGTGTCCACTTTCCCAAGATTGAATTAAGAAGGTTTGATGGAATATATATCTTTACATGGTTGAACCAAATAGAAAAATACTTTGAATTGCATTCTATTATTGAAAATAAATACATATGTTTCTTAGAGAGACTCTGGAGACAAAACTATATCAATTGTATCAGTGGGTAGTTTAAAAACCCATTCTTATAATTAAACTTGGGGTTATTTATAAGGGACCTAGAAGTGCAATATGGAAAAGTTTGGGAACAAGACTATTTTTGTCAATTGACAAGAATGAATAACTTAGGTCTTCTTGAGGATTATTATTCACAATGTCAAGTGTGGGATACAAGGGTGGATAACATAAGAAATAAACATTTGTTAAGAGCTAATATGGGTAGATTTAGAAAAGACATTAACCATGAGTTTCTCCTAAAAATTCCTGAAAATTTTCATGAACGTATGACATTTTCTCATCATATTTAAGCAAAGGATACAACTACCTTAAAATATACCACTAGAAAATATGTAGGAAGAAGTGGTAGAATTGTTCCTTATAAGGCAACCACTCTTCAACCCACTCAAATATAAAAAAAGCAAATGGATGAAGACAAGCAAAGAGACTATGCTTTGGTTGTAATAGTAAATGTTCCAAGGGTTATAAATGTCAAAAAATAAATTTGTTCACATTAGAAAATAATGAGGAGGAGGAAGTACAAGCACCTCGACAAATGAGTGAGCAAGAAATTGTGAACCTAGAAGAGTGGGGAAAAGATGTGGAGATTTTGCATAACATATATCAAGATACCAAGTATGAAATCTCATGTCATGCATTAGTGGGTGTATCAACATGTAAAACCCTTAAGATTATAGGATACATAAAGAGAAAAAAAAGTCATGGCACTTTTTAGTTTAGGTAGTACCCATAACTTCATTTGTATAAGATTAGTAAAGGATTTGAATTTTCTTGTGTACACAATGGCCAATTTTGAAGCGATGGATCCTAATTGGGGGAGTATATATTATGGAGGAAAATACTAAACATCAACTTGGAATGGGAGACTATAACTTATCAAGATCCATGTATAACATTTCTATTGGAGGAGTGTATATGGTTCTAGGGATTCAATGGCCAAGAACCATGAGTAATTTTTTTACAAAGTATAATGAATTATACATTAGATTCAAAGTAGAGGGAAATGAATATCAATTAAATCAGTAAACATATTCACCCTCTTAGATGATTAGCTCACATAGAATGGAAAAGCTCCTGAAAAAGGGGTTGTAGTGGAGTTATAACTAGACTTATTCTATGGAAGTGAAACAAACCATTAAAATATCCCATTAGAATTAAAATGTAGCTTGGAAAAGCATCATAGAAACTTCCAAGATATATTCCTAGATGGAGACCACCATCCAAAGATCATGAACATGAAATGGGGCTCATATCTAAAAGTATGCCTCCTATTAAAATATCTTATAAATACCCATATCAATAGAAGAGTAAAATTGGAAAAATGATACAAGACATGTTGTATGAAAATATTACTCAACCAACCAAGACTTCCTTTTCAATCCCAATAGTGATGGTGAGAAGAAAGGATAATTGTTGGAGGATGTTTCATGATCATAGAGATATAAACAAAATCACCATTAAGGATAAATTCCCTAATTTTCTAGATGAGCTGCATGGGGTGGCTACTTCACAAAGTTTGAAATGAAAGTAAGATACTATAAATGTTAGGATATTCCGACACATAGGAAATAGTTAAGTTCAACTTGGTCTAGTATATAGTTAGGTATAGAGTTAGGTAAAGTGTGTTTCTTTACCGTTGTACATTTTGTAACTTACAATCCGACGGTCACGATATGTAGTGATCCGACGGTTCATTCTCTCCTCGGTATTACCGACACTTGATCCGTGGCTTGACACCCGATTGGTCATGAATTCTATTTAAAGCGCATGGAGGGTCATTTGTAGGTTAACCGTGCATGAGAGAAGCTTATGTAAATTTTCATTCTTTTATTAATAAATTTCCTGTAGTAACCACGTTGGCGCAGGCACTGTTTCCCTCTCTCAGGGTTTTAACCACGTCAAAATACTGGTGTATTGATCTGTGATATGTTTGTGAGCGGTGTCCTTTTGGTGTTCTGTCTGAGGAACTTACCCTGTAAATTCTTACA